>JAJJMA010085078.1:0-27559 GCA_023529015.1 Papaver nudicaule
CAAACACTAGGAGAAGATTAGTAGATCAAAGCAAAGTCTAATTATCTTTTAGATCACCGGATTAACACCGGATAATTGGTGAAGGTATGATCTAAACCTAATTTCGTATCTTCAGATTTTTTTAGATTCCACAGTTATCCTAGGTATTCAATTCATTTATGATTTCTTAGGATAATTGAGGGCCAAGATAAATTAAGATTTTTATGGATATTTGTAGGCAAAATGTGTGGATTATTATCTTGTATCGATCTCAACCCAAACCATAAGAGCTTTATGGATTCTTGTGGACAAATGTTTTTTTTTTTTTTTGGTTTTCTTTGTTATCACGGCACGCTATCGACCACCACCACCCACCAACCAGCACCACCAACCACCACCCACCACCATTTCCAACCAGCACCACCACTGTATCCACCATCCACCATTACCAACTATAACCGCCAATCACCACCACCACCATTTCCAACCAGCACCACCACCACCACCAACAACTATAACCACCATTTCCAACTAGCACCAGCACCACCTTCACCCACCAGCACCACTAACAACAACCACCACCAACCTCCACCCACCCACTAGCACCACCACCCCATTACTACTAATCACCACCAACCACCACCACCTCAACTTATGTACGGATTGTTTGGTATCATTTTCAATTTTTTCTAAATCAACATTAATCCCAAATTTTATCCATTATTCCATTATAATCCAAAATTATATATCTATAAGTATCCAAGATTCTTTAAAAAAAAACATTATAAATCCACTAGATTCATGTAACCTATTATCTATTTTTATCCATATAAAGCCCGATCGAATACACCCCTGTAAGTGTAATTGGAGTGTCAAAAGAAAAACTTGTATGGTATACACACCAGGCTTTTGTGCATTACAGTATGAATATCAAGTTCATTAGGTCTGCTTGTGGGACTTTCTTTCATCTTGAAAGTGGGGCCTTTGCATTATTCTAATTCCCAATTTCTCTCCGTGAACTATCATATTACCTGATCTCAGTGACCAATCAAACCATGATTCTTTGATTAGAAGAAAAGGAAAAAGCAATCCTGTGAGAATTTGACTCTTACCTTTGATTAGAAGAAAAGGAAAAAGCAAGTATATCGTCCTTTGATTCAGCAATCCTAAGAGAATTTGACTCTTACCAACTGGGACATCTATCGGCGCTTCCGGACACATCACCGACCAAGACTTCAAGCGCTTGGTCGCCCAGCCAGACTTGTGAGGCAGCGCATGTGGGCGAGACAGTGAGAGATTACCAAGCCTACGAGAGTTGGATACCCTTTCCTGTCTAGAAGCCACAAAGGGAAGTTGTATAAGAATGACGGGAAGAAATTTTGAAATAGTTGTTACTATCATACATTCATAGAGAGGGCAAAAGACAAATGTTAATATGCCATTTCTCCTAGCAAATAGGAGCAACCACTTTGCTTCTCTCTTTGTTTCCCTGCTCTAATAATTTGTCAGGAACTTGCCAGGAACGAGAAAGGCGAGAACATGTACATATATACCACTACCTACTCTCTAACATAAAAAAACAGTGTTATTAACGACCTACTACTGGCAAGGTCTTCTATTCTTCTTCGTCGTAATCTTCTTCTTCGTCTAACCTTTTATTATTCAGTTGAGCAAGCTGAAGAGGATCAATGGACATCTTGTCCATGTCTGAGACTGACCAACCAGGATACTCTTCATGCTGCTTTATCTCAGGAGGCGGCTCTGCTGATGATGAAAGGCCTGATGTTGAGGCTGCTGCTGCATAGGCTGCAGCTTTTGTCCCAGAATCTGACTTAATAAGCTCATGTGTCCCACTCTCATCCACGACAACATTCAGATCGAAGTTCCGAAACTCTGTATCGGAAGTATTACCAATTGTTGTCATGTTATCTACCAATTCTTTGGGTTCAATCCCATTATCCGGACTTACGGTTTCTGGGTTCTGATTGTCACGTGGAGGAGACATGTCGGGATCACCTTCACACTTCTCCAGTTGAATGCTTTCTCTATCCACTGCAGGCCGTCCTCGCCCTCGTCCCCTTCCTCGGCTCCTTCCGCGGCCTCTTCCACAGCTACTGTTGTGGCCAGTCTCATGCTATCACAGAAAAAGAGAACCTAACGTAAATAAAATTAGGATTTAATTATATACTCCGTAAGATGGGGAAAATCAAACAACTGATTGACCAATGTATAGTAGACAGAAAAAAGATGTCTTACTGATATCTTGGTCCTCTTTCCTTCCTCCTCACTATCAATGTCTTCATCCACTGCAGTTTTCCTGCTAGAAACAAGTGGAAACAATTAACTATGTCAACCTAAGAAGACAAGTGGAAAATAACCACCACTCTAACCTTCTTTTACTAGCTCTATCCTCCCCACCAGCATCTGAACCGCCAAAATCTGGAACCTTGCTCACAATTTCTTTTAGGAAGTCAAACACGTTGAAACTTTGTACACACTGCTTTCTGATTATCAGAATAAACCATGTAAAAACAAGCTCAACTTTTTGTAGAAAAACAGATGAAACCATAAATGGTAGTATCAATCATAAAACAAACACACAACAACTGCAAACATAATAAATTAAATAACCTACATCATGGTGTTAAGAGTAAGCATGAGCTATTAATTTGCTGAAGTGGACGAAACGGAAGCTAAAAATGCACAAACTGCCAATTTCTGGTTTTTCCAGTCACTGGCGTGCCAAGATGATGAAAATTTTAAACTAAGTAAGGATTTCCACTTACAAATGCAAAGAACTCATAGTCTTTGCTCCTCTACGAACGGTAACGTCATACGTCCTGTCACAGAGATCTTGCAGAAATAATTCCAACGCTTTAGCTGCAGTGTTAGAATATTAAGTGGTTATTGGATACAGAAAGGTGTACCAAGAGAGATATGCAATTTGTGAATGCAAAATGGGAGCGAATAATGCTGGTAAGTGGTAACTGATTTAAGAGAATCCCAGTACACAAATCTAACTAGCATTCAGTAAATTCAAACTGCCAAAAGTAAAGCAGGTACTCACAAACCAAAAGGGGGACAGCCAATGCAATCTTCCCTACATCCTCATCAGCTTGCATGATCTTCTTGATTCGAGACTGCGACAAAGAAAAGGGCCCGTCAATAATAGTAGGAAATGTACCAAAGATTCTCATTACCTCAAACAGAAAGCAATACAGAGTTTATATACAGACCAAGAATTGTAGAAAAGTGATCAACGGTCACACCCTAAACCGACAAATGAAAGAAAGACAGGTGTCCAGTACTAACTAACCGGTTACCAACAAACATAACTAACCGTACAGTGTAAAGAGAGTGTAAGAAAATACAAAAGTGATATAACTCTTTACTAGCAGCCACCTCCGAAAAGTTTACTGAAAAGTTTCCCGAAAAGTTTACTGGAATTCTCAGCTAACAGTATCTTAATTGATGCCAGCAAGCACTACACTGCAATGCTTACAGTGTACTAATATCCTTCTTGGGAAATGAAAAAGAATATGATTATACCTATAAGATTAAATCATTTCACTATATATCAACACATATCACACTCTATATAAAGACATGGTTATTAAAAGTTCAACAACTTATGAAACATAAAACAGTTGTAGCTTAGAAACTTTCACTTTTGACTAGGTTTTAAAAATAGATCAACACTTTCGTAAGTGTCTCTTTTCTTTTGATGTAACTCAGCAACAACAAGGGTGAACCAAATAAGAGAGAACCTTGAACTGGATTCGACATTCAGTGTGTAATTATGTCTTCCGCTTGAGTTACAGTTGGAGTTCTAATGTGTTCCTTCTCAAAATAGCAAGATTTCATCAATCAATTTATGATTTTATTACTAATTAATAAAATCACAAAAGAGTTTTGTTTGAAAATTCCAGCTAGCTGCTCATCCTAAATTCCTAAATATTATTACACCCCCAAACTCATGTAAATGGCTGTTCCTTTTAGATAATAAAAAAACCTGAATAGAGTAGAATAATATAAAAAAACAAACTCCCAAATATTTCAATGACCTCATTCTTTTATCATTCCATTACTTCAGCTCAAAAATGTACAAGACCCGTCGGAGAAAATAAACACTTTCACTATCAATCTATACAACACAATGCAAATGTCAACTGTAAACAATTTCTCCTAAAAAACTCTTGTTAATTGATATCTCACGTTACAGTACGAAGTGATGTTAGTCGCTCTTCAACTGTTTTCATAGCTGGAGCCATCCAGTCAAAACTTCACTTAAAACAATAAATAGTGTAAAATAACATTTAAAAAGCTGAAGTTCATAACCAAGATCATGAAAACCGCATTATACATCCACCTAAAGTTTCATTAATCAAATAATGTCCATACTCCTTAAAATGCATGTGAAACCCCACTAATAGCATTAATGTTACGGAGCAAACTAAATGAAATTTGGTAAGAGGTTAATGTTGTATGGAACTAACAGATGGTTCTCCTCTTAGACAAAATTGAAGGATAACAGAAATATATATGAGGGAAATTTAAACTGTCTTGCCTGCTACAGTTTTTTAACACAAGTTTTTAAAACCATCTCAAATAAGACCATAGCAATACCCCAATGTTCTGTTGGTTCAGATATCAAAGCGAGGTCTGATTTCACTTCGTTCCAATAACGTATCCTAGTAAGAGGAGCAGATGCCCATTTTGAGCACTTAGCTAAAATTATCTGCATTAATTAATTGACCAACTATTTCTCACATTCTTATAACATTTTTAAGATTATTTGCAAAATGCCAAAACATTTCTATTTCTATATGTTGGTAAACACTGTCTATATCAACTCAATGTTTAAATTTTTGAAAAAAAGAGACCAGGATCCACAGTTTCTCGTAATCCAGTTAGCAAGTATAATGTCTATCCTTGTACACTGTCTTACATAATTAGGTTCCTCTATTACACATAAGCAATAATCCGCAGAACCCAAACAACAATAACTAAACCCTATGAAACAACATTAATAAGATAACAGCTTAACCAAAGTAAACCCTAGAAGTGACGATAAATTCATAGCAAATATAACCACGAAATTACACTGAAAATCACACGAAATACAATTAAATTAAAACATGTGAGAAGAAAATAAAAAGAACTTACTGCGGGAAAACGAGTATCAAGCTTCTTCCTCATGGTGTCTTCACATAAAACAAAAGTAAGATATTTAATAGCTCCAGAAGATTGGTCCTTATGAAAACTGAACAAAAACAGTTCAGATCGAAAAAGTACAAGTGCAGAAAGACTCCGACTATTTTATCGCCCTGAGAGTTTGGTAGTGAATCAAACAGAGCAACTATAGAAGCCTTTTTCCATTCACAGGGACGAACGAATTTGGGGATTCTTTTTTAGTTTCCCTATTTACCACATACACTCTTACTATTTTTCACCCCTCTAAAATCTCGCCCTTTTTTTTAATAAGAAAACAGGGTAGAACACCCCGACGTTACACAGTAGGATTACAGTTTCTCTGATGGCAGTTTATAGCGTCCAAAAAACCATTACCCTCCCAGTAAGAGGTGACTCTATCCCGCTAATAAATAACAAGCATAGTTTTGGGTTTGCGGAATCATAGTTAAAGTTTTTATCCCCTTCATACAATTACGAAAGCATAAAATGTTGCCTTCCCTCCAAGAGTTAAGGTCACTGCAGTACTTTTTGATTTCCTTCCGGGTAGCTTCAAGAACTTTCAGATTATCGGCTTCAATCTGCACCATCTAGAGGTTTAAATCTCTCGCCCATCTGATTGTAAGAGAAGCCGCATTTTCTTCTACATGCTCTCCCCCATCTCCTTGGAAGTGGTAGCTCCTTGCCCCTTCGTAGATACCTGCATGGTCAGACCAAGTTAGAGCTATACCACAATTAGTATCATTAACCCTCCAGCTCACCGCAATATTGAGCTTAGTTGAGCACACTGGAGGGTTCAGGGCATGGTTAGATCGTAAGATAAGGATAACACTGTCACTATAAATAGCAGCAGAGCATCTCCCATTGTCTCTAACCAAGGTCGTAATGGTGAACTTGGTTCTATCTATGTCAGGTTTCACCTTCCTAAACACTACATCACACCTCGTTTTCATATACTCCACAGGATGGTTGCCATGGTTTCTGGCCAGTTTCCAATCCCTTTAGTCCTCACATCCTTCCTAGAAAACCATCTCCTGATCCATTTTCCAAATTGGACCTGCCCATCCATAACAAACTGAATGTCGAACCCTATGGCTTTAAAAATGTTCATGGTAAACCCTCACTCCGTGAAGATATGCTCAAAAGTTTCATCCTGGAGACCACAAAGAGGGCAAGTCAGAATAATATTAGGAACTACTCTACCCAATCTCTCATTCAGAGGAAGGATGTGATGGACACATTTCCAGAGAAAGGTTTTAATTCTCGGGATAGTGTCCAAGCTCCACACTTTGGCCCATATCTGGCTGCCTTGTTGCAGATTGGTATTCCCAGTCTGCACTATGTTGTTGTACATAGACTTAGCAGAAAACTTGCCACTAGCTTCTAGCTTCCATACCAAGGTGTCCTCCTCATTCTTATCAATTCTGATCCTACTCACCATCTGCACCACATTTCTGTTAAAGCAGAGCTCCAGCACACTAATGTTCCACTGCCATACCTCCCCACTGCATATCATCAACTGATTAAGGATAGTAAACCCAGTGCTTCCCAAATTCAGAGGTTCAACTAACCCATGAACTCCGGGACACCATATGTCTTCCCATATTCTGATTCTTGCTTCATTCCCCACCACCCAATGAGAATTGCTTCTGATTTTATCCTTCTCTCTATTGATATTTTTCCAAGCCCAAGAAGCTTTGTTCGGACACTCTATGCTGTCACACACCAAGCTATTGTCAGGGAAATACTTATGTTTCATTACTTGTGCCCACAGAGCCTCTGGTTCATGAGTTAGCCTCCAAGATAACTTAGCTAGCATAGCCGAATTGAAACTTCTGAGATTCAAGAAACCCATTCCCCCCGTACTCTTTGGAAGGCATATCTTCCACCAGGCTTTAAGGTACACCCCTCTTCTTATCTGCAAATCTTTCCCCCAAAAGAAATCCCTCTGAATGTTGTTCATCCTCTCACAAACATCAACTGGCAACCTAAAACAAGACATTTGGTACAAAGAGGTAGTAGAACTAGAATTTTGAATTAAGGTAGCTTTCGCCGCACAAGACAGATCTTTGGTTTTCCAGGTTTGTAGTTTAGAGTCAACCCTATCTACCACAGATTGAAAGGACATGATTTTGGAAGTATGCGTGAAAAGGGGACAACCTAGATACTTATCATTAAGAGCAATTCTGTTAACTCCTAATGTGGGGGCATAATTCGGATGAGCCACGTGTCATCATCCAAGAAGAAGAGCAAGAGATCACCTTATGAACGCAAAGAGAGTCGAGGACTAACACTACGAACCATGGACCACCGTCCGAAGATGCCGCCTCGATCCACCAATCCCTCCGAAGTAGCTACCTAGTTCGAGACCGAAGCCTCCCCGAAGTGAAGATCGAGCCCGAGGAAGAAGTATGCCAAAGAGATAAACCGACATACAAGAGCCGAAGTCACTTAAAGACGAGGCACACCGAAGACCTTCTTTACTTGGTAGCTAAGATAATGGCACTTGTGTAATTATCATGTAAATTTCCTCTATATAAAGGAAATTTCTCCTAGGAGAAAGGGATGGTCTTTGGAACTTTCTCTCTCTACCTCCTTCTCCTCTACTCATCTTCTTCCCCAAAAACTAGATCTAGATCTAGAACTCTTCTCTAAGGAAGATTTATGTAATCAAACACCAAGAAAGTAATAAATTCGTGATTTAGGTTGCATCCATCACACCTTGTATCTTCTCCTTACATTTGCACCTTGATTATTTGATTAGGGTTCATATTGGTGGTTTAAAGATTCATTGGTTGTTGGGTGTAGAGTCTATAAGCAGATTTTATACCCATACAGTTTGGCGCTAGAAACAGGGACGATTAAAACAACTTAGGGTTTGCCTGTGCTTGGGAGGTCCAATATGAAGATCTATTAATTCCGGCAGCAGATCCGGCGAATACAACAATAGTTCCAGTAAGTTTAGGGGTAGATCTGGTTGATTAAAAGCTTTCAAGGGTATTTTTGTCAGCAGGAATAAGGATTTCAGGCAACACAGTTAGCACCGATGGGAGGAAAAGAGAGCTTCAGTAAAGGAATTTCTGAAGAAAAATGTCATCAACAGTAGAATCAAAAGATTGTTCATCATCAACCAGTCTAAACCGGACAAACTTTCTCTCTTATCTTCTATTCCGCTTTCAATAATCATATCTACATACTTCTAACACGGAAAAATGGAGAACAAATTTTCATTTCAAAAGTATTTTGCTTTCAATAATCAAAGTTTGATTCTACAGATCCAATTTTTCCTTTCAAAACTTAATTTAAAACAAAATCTGATTACAGATCTTTAAACAGTACATCCTACTTTGTAAACCCATTCAAGATTTGGTGAAAATAGGGAGTCACAACATTTTCATTTGATTCAGCCTTTTTCGTTGCGATTGTTTGTTCAAGCTATTACATACTTCAATTAACCTAACCTAACTGGTAAATGCAGCAAAATCAGGACTTAATGGAGAGCTCGATGGAATCTCGACGATGAAAGTAAGAATGCTTAACAAAACAAACACAGAGCTGCTGCACCCAGGGCTAAAGCTATACGATTCATCTCGGAGAAGCTACGAAAGATACTCAAAATCACTTGATACCCCAATACAGCTTAATTCAATTTGTTTGCTCGATTCCGAAATCCTCATCGAAGCACAACAACTCATTCTCAATGGCAACTTCGAAGACCGGTAGCAGCGTACGTCAAAGACGAAATGACTGCAAAAAGTTACATCAAAGGAAATTTGGGCACCCGAATCCAATAATCTCAGTAAAAGTAACTGCAAAACATGGCCTGGAAACCTCTCCAGTTTCTCAACTTCGGCATCCTTACTTCCGGTGACACCGTCGATAACAGTTCTGATGACACCTTCGACGACAATCCATTCTCTTTTTGGTGGAAACATAGCTCGAATCAACTTCGATGACAGACCACTTCTAAACATAACTTCGGATCAAAGACAGGAAATGCAGGGTGAAGAATCTTGGAGTACAGAATCGTGGAGACCAGTTCATCTCGATAAACTGGTGGTGATCGAAGAATAAAGGAGAAACAAGGACTGAGCTTGATGTAAACAGCAATCTCATAAAGCACACCACAAAGTTATAGCAGCATCCGAGACAACTTCGATACAACGTCGATATAAAATCCAAACTTGATAACCCAATCCCGATGCCAACCCCGACGGAAAAATTCGATCACATCTACCATTCATATTGGGCCATAAAAGCAGCTAACCAGTGTGAAGGACGAGGGAGTCTCCAGCCCACCCCAACACCAACAGCTTCAGATCAATTCACTCCGACCAGCTTTCCTCGGAAGCTTGCCTCGCATGAATCTCGCAACATCAAAATTAGTTCGATCACATCAGCTTATCTCTGAAGCTTTCCTTGCCTAACTATCAATCATTGAACCAACCTTCTTCTCGGAACTAATACAACTCGCGGCCAACTTCGCCAGCTCTACTTCCATCAAGGCAGAAACTTGATCTCTCTGAACTCTTCTAAACTCCGTCGTAGCTTCGATGACCAACTTCGGATCAAGCTAGCAAGAAGGGAAACTTTTCTAAACTTTAAAATTTAAACTTGATCTCTCTGAACTCTCCTTGATGTACACTTCGCCTCACGGTTACTCACTCAATTAGATTGATCATTTGCCGCAAGAAATTGATAAGAGATTCATAACTGGCTGGTGCTTTTAGCTCGGAAGGATCGAACACGAGCATCACTTCGAAAGCCATACTCAGCAGAACATTAACTCACTTCAGCAACCGAACATCAATAATCTCGAAGCATTATCACATGCCAATCATCCCATCTGGATCAAGTATCACGAGGGTAACTTCGGCATCCCAATTTCAACCGAGGACTCAACTTCGTTCACAAGCTTCGGCTTCAATGACATTTGACGGCCAAATCATCCTCGATGATTGACCCAACCTCGGCATCATTCTCGCATGGCGACTTCGGACATAAACTTCGATCACCAACTTCGTTCTCTCCCCGAGGATACAGTAACAGAACTTCGATGGCAACTCATCCCATCCTCAATGATTATACAGCTCAGATAAACTCCGATGACTATAATCACGCGACTTCGAACATATATTCTCTATCAGCAATTATAATATCGGAACATCACACTTAGTTCGATCACACCAACCATCGAAGCAACCTTATCGAAGAAGGATACGACATACAAACTAATAAAGCTAAAAATCCAACTTCAACAGTCAACTCGGGGGGCAGACCCATCCTATCCAAAGATGCCAGCTGCAATGAAAATCCAAGGACGTTGAGCAAAACATAGTACCAGCATGAGCACAATCAGAAAGCATGAAAAAGAAATCTCATTCTATGCACGAGAAGGGCAAGTTGAATCGCCCAAGTACCAATCCACCTCGACAGACTTACATCGATCACCAACCAATCATCAACTTCGATCAACTACTTCGATCATCCATCCACATACGAAAGGGAAGAATCTCTAAACTATGACCCACGCGCTTTGTCGCTGATATGAATGAATATTTACATGAAGGCACTTCCTTTTACTTGGGTAATTTATCAATTAGGAAAAGCCTTCAGGCAAGAAATCATCATTTTTACACTTCACATATTGGTTGATAGGCAGCATATGCCATGGAAACCACGTACTTTAGGGCTGAACATTTTCTGTGGCACGAAGCCGTATATAAGTCGATGATAGGAAACTGTGTAGAAAGGGTTTTGTGTTGGTTATCCAACTATCCTCTCCATTATGAGAAGCATTTATCGAAGTCACATTAAAGTCTTATGAAAACTAAGTATAGCCACAATAGAAAACTAGTCATAAAATACTAATTCTTCTTTGATAACATTTGAAGCATGATAACTAATTATAAAGTAAATACATCAGTAAAACCAGTTTCAGTTCTTGTATGATATCGGCAAAATGTCAGAGGAAGGATCAAACGATCTACATTAATAATAGAAGGTGCACAAAAATTAACTCAGTGATGTAATGGAGCATATAGTAGCAAAAATATGAGCAACTGATTTTCTTTGCAACACTTACTCACTTTGCTCGTAAGAACAGGTGCATACAATCAACTGAGTGATTTTACTAAAGCATGGAAACAAGCAAGCAAACTCACTCAAAGAGGACAAGTACACTCTAGAACCGTATGACGAAAAATCAAAAAAGGGAACACCGGGACTCGATAAACACGGACTCAAAAGTGCAAACAATCGACCTTCTCGCCTTCGCTAAGCATTTCCTAACTCTGAAATATATCTTCTATTGCTATTTGAAAGTTCAAATTATTTATACTAAGGCATTTTTCTCGCCTACAACAATGCTTAATAGAATTCTTACTACAAGGACATATTTCATACAAGGCATTTACAAAAGAACGTACAAGGTCATAGGATACTTGATGACAATACATTAGTTCTTAAAAACTCGAATTGAATCGCTTCCTCTCTCCTCGAGGAGCATCAATACCAAAGGGTTCCTATTTTTAAATAAAGATTACACTCTGAATTAGTTCTACTTATATTGATTCGCTCCCTCCCACCCCGAGGGGCGTGAAAAAGTTTTAGGCATGTACCAAGTAGATGTGATCGAACCATCTCCTCCCACCTTGAGGGAATGGGGAATCAAATAATTATGTTTAAAAGAACGAACCATCTCTTTCTACCTCGAAGGAGTGGGGGTATCGAATATGTTTATGCAACATCGAGTAATATGCAATGATAATGAAATTAAGAATTTTTAAGTCACCAATTAGCATTTTTAATGCCTTAGATTTATTAAGTCTCCTCTTGATACAACATATCACATTCCGAAAAAAGCATACTTTTCACATTATGACACATTCGAATCTCCTTAGCTTTATGCAATCTTCGATTTCGCACATTATTATGTTATAAACGAATTATGCTCATCGCAAACAGCTCGGTACAACCTCCAGATCCTCTTCGATGAGGCAAAGTCCTACATGATTAGGCACATCTCCTAAGGCTTTGACGCCATGAAAACGAACAGGCCATGACGCCTAAATAAGACAATCTAGTTGATCAGAATTCAGTTATTGGTAGCAAGGAAAACTTCGAAAAAACACGGGAAACTCGCTAGCATTAACAACTCAAGTCTTGATGACTTCGACTGCACCTTCGATCAAGTCCCCCACGAAGCAGCTTCAACCATTATGATCCTCGCCTTCGATGGTTATATACACTCAACATCGATGTACATCAACCCAGTTCCATGAAGAAAGCAAGCCACACAGTTTACCTCTCTATGGTCAATATGTATCGAGGAAGCACCACTGAATTAGCATTCTGCACAAGGGAACAAACAGTTCAACCATCGAGCAACTTTCTTCTCGGAGCATCAACCAACCTTGTTCTCGGAACTACTACAGCTTGCAGCTACCATCGACAAATTTCACTTCGATCCGAAGACACCAACAGTCCTACTTCAGAGCACTACTCAACCACTACCATCTCGATGCTTTAAACATCAGCTACCGCGGAGCAAACTTTCCTTCGATGCCTCACCTCGGCAACATCATCGAAGGTATCAACTGTGAAGCCATCTCAATCTCATCTCAGAAGCAATCTCGGAGAAGCCATCTCGGATGCAACTTCGATGACCATGTTTACTCACCTTCGATACTCAACTCCGATGCTTATCTCGGAGACAACTAGCTAAGTACATAATCTCGGAGACATCGTCATCAAGCAGCAGTATAACCACAACGAAGAAACTTCGGCGCCTCAACATCAGTTACCTCTTCAAACTCCAAAGCAAACACTCGAGGAAATTTTGCCGACTCAACATCAGTAACCTCAAAGCACGTCAATGCAACTCGCTGAAGGAAGCAAATCCAAGAGAAAGTATTTTATTAACAACTATCATCTCATCAGCAAAACAAATGTTAGCATATTTTCAGTGTTCTCGGGACAGTCAACATGCATCGAAAGCTCGAAGCAGCAATTTCATCAACCTCGGATAAGAAAGCTCCGACCACGACAAAGTCTTACTTGCTTAGGCACATCTCCTAAGGCTTTGACGCCATGAAAACGAACGGGCCATGACGCCATATCTCCTCTAGTGCCATGACGCAATGAAATTAAAAAGGCCATGACGCCAAGGCCCTGATGCCAAAAATAAAAAGTCCTCGAATAGCAGGCACAGAGCTGATGCTTATATAAACCGTAAGGGCCCTACGAGTTATATGGCACAGTCCTCTACCCACAAGACACCCCGTTAGCGGTGGGTACTTTGAATCAAAGCTATATAAGCTGATGATACATTCGTACCCACTACCAAACGACCACGAGGACCTCTCTTTGAGGCATCGAGAGGACGATAAATGGGATTAACATCTACCTATAGAGGTGGATGGAACCCCGAGGCAGCTAATTAGCTTTTACATTCACGGGAATGGCAAGCGAGTTATGCAGCCGAGGGACCTCCTCCAAAAATCAAGCACAACCTTGAGGAGGGGCTAGCGAGAAAATAAGAAGTTGAACTCCAGGCCGCGATAGGAGAACAGTACCATGTCTAAGCTCCATCCTTGACCGACACTCCCCCATTGTGCTACTTTATTATCGAGACACATAGCAGCTACCCACCATAAGTTTCCTACTACTTGGGATAAATGGGTTATCAGAACACCACCATGTTCTCTCGGAGGATACTTAGTATCTTCGATACCCACCTAACGTACTAAGGCAAAACGGGTACCTATGGTCTCGATAGCCAGTGTTTTGCTTGAAACCAGCGCGAGTAGCTCAAAGCCTTTGGGAAGGGTGATCCGTAAGCCCCCACTAGCTTGGTTTACTGCCTCCCACATCGAAGTAAGCCACGAAGTTGCACTCTAAGTAACCTTAGGGACCTATAATTTGCAAGGTAAACTTCGTGCCTGATCACGAGTTACCAGGCAAGCAATACATCGAAGAAAAGTGCGTGCCTGATCACGTCATACTACAAAAACTATGCATCAAAGAAAAGCATGACTCGATCTTGAAAAAGAAAAACTTCATTGAAGAATGATTCAAAAATATATTTTATCAAAGAATGAATTGACAATACTCTTAACTTCATTACAGGATGAATCGAAATATTCCGTAGGTGGGTTCGAAGTGCAAATGAATCGAAGTACAAATAAAAAGATGCAAGACAGGGGCACAAACAAATCACAAAGATATTACCTTGAAGTATTCATTAAAGCATCAAACAGGAGCATGCACTAAGGTTTCTTCGATAAGATCTAGTGAAATGGGTTTCAAAATTGGCTTAGCTTTCAAGACGCTCGAAGAAGGTTGTACATAAAAGAACTTGGCTAAGGACCCACTCGTAGACCGCAATGCCAATGCAAGGCAAAGTGATAGCAATCTTCATTCACCAAAGAGCATGGAATCCTTCGTTTCACAATGGAGAGCCATAAAGTCAACACACCGAAGAAATAACTGGAGCAAAACAAAGAATGCAGGGGCACAACCATTGGATGACAACCTCCTCATACAACAGATTCACTTTGTGGATGGTACACTTCGGGAAGAAACAATCCTTTTGGTTCCCAAAAGTTCAATTCCTTCACTTTCGAAAGCAAAAGGGGGGCAACTATACAAGGGAATCTCGCATGAAAAATTTTCAAAGCTCATTTCGTCAACAACAATCAAGCAGCAACAAACGACACCAACAAACTCAAGAAGCCGTCTTGGAACTTCACGCAAGAGTAGGAGCAAGTATGCATACTCGAAAAAAAATTTGTACTATTCCGCTCAGTTCCTTCGACAACAGTGGAAAGCCAAGAACTCACTTCGCTCGAAAGATAGTCCGAAGGAAGAAAATATCACAACAAAATAAATACCTTGATAACATCTCGGCTACCACCCTTCGAACTAGTTACAACATGAAGCAATCATCTGTCTATATCGAAGTACACCAACGAAGGTCATCTCAAAGTTCAAAGGATTCATGAAGTAACCATTCATCATCGACGAAGCCTAGTTAAGCAAGCACCAAAGTAAATCCATGTCATCTATTTCCTTTGAGAAAAGAATAGCAATCAACTCAATCAAGCATACCTCCCCGACAAGTCAACAAAGACGTAAATGTTGCAAGTTCGAAGTTGCTGAAGCAAGTCAAAGTACCGAAGATAAATGGAAGAATACAACACAAGTCAGCACACTCCAGGAATCTTGCAAATCCACGTGTCTCATACCATCAATTATGACAAGAAGAATTTGTTAACGGATTAATCTTCGAAACATCCATTAGCAAAGGAGCAAACTGGGGGGGCATAATTCGGATGAGCCACGTGTCATCATCCAAGAAGAAGAGCAAGACATCACCTTATGAACGCGAAGAGTGTCGAGGACTAACACTACGAACCATGGACCACCGTCCGAAGATGCCGCCTCGATCCACCAATCCCTCCGAAGTAGCTACCTAGTTCGAGACCGAAGCCTCCCCGAAGTGAAGATCGAGCCCGAGGAAGAAGTATGCCAAAGAGATAAACCGACATACGAGAGCCGAAGTCACTTAAAGACGAGGCGCACCGAAGACCTTCTTTACTTGGTAGTTAAGATAATGGCACTTGTGTAATTATCATGTAAATTTCCTCTATATAAAGGAAATTTCTCCTAGGAGAAAGGGATGGTCTTTGGAACTTTCTCTCTCTACCTCCTTCTCCTCTACTCATCTTCTTCCCCAAAAACTAGATCTAGATCTAGAACTCTTCTCTAAGGAAGATTTATGTAATCAAACACCAAGAAAGTAATAAATTCATGATTTAGGTTGCATCCATCGCACCTTGTATCTTCTCCTTACATTTGCACCTTGATTATTTGATTAGGGTTCATATTGGTGGTTTAAAGATTCATTGGTTGTTGGGTGTAGAGTCTATAAGCAGATTTTATACCCATACACCTAAGATGCCTGTGATAGAGTCAATAGTAGACTGGTGAGTGTTAGTGCTAAAAAAAAATCCCAGATTTATCAAAATTTATGAGTTGGCCCGAAGCCGAGCTGAAATCAGAAAACAATTTCAAAATGTTGTTTCCTTCCCTAGTGTTAGCCGAGGCAAAGACAAGTAAGTCGTCAGCAAAAAGGAGATGGGATATGGATGGGGCATGGCAGTGGAGATTCTCACCCGTAGACCATAGTTTTTCTAATTATCATCTTTAAAAAATTCTAAAATTCTTATTTACCACTCTTGATTTTTCTTTCCACCCAATAATAATTTTGTCCCGCTACTAAAAACTTAAATTTCTTTTCCTCACCGTCACCTCCTCTCTTCTTCTTCACCGTCTACTACAACTTCTCCCCCATCTCCATGAACGCCACCAGTTAATTATATACTAATCATACTAACAAATAATCTCAATATTAAAAAAAAAAAAAAAAGGTTAAGGGCCAATGATTGACACCTTTTAAGAGAGATAGTGTATATTTCACCCATATATTATTTTTTATATTCAATGTATTTAACCACTCCTCTAACTAAGCAATATCTCTCTTGTCAAAAAACAAGCAATTGTTCACTTGTATCAATATAAAAAAAGTGTCAATCATTAGCCCTTAACTTCTGTATGGGTGCACAAATTAACAATTGGGGTTAAAAAAGAAATCGAGTTTGATCGACCCATCATTGCGTATCGGGGGTCATTTCTCTAACATGATTCTTTGGACATACAATACATGAGAGGTCTGATGCAACAAAAACCTTCCCTCTACTTCAAAGGATATGCGACAATGATACACATACAAGTTTAGATAGTGATAGTGTGGTACAACAATACATGATATTGATAAGGTGAAAGTTAGGTCTTTCTTTCCATGGAGTCATCCCCTAATTCAGTTCAATTGAAGAGTTGTCGCAGAAGATGAAGAATAAGTATTCTGCAATCTATAAGATATGTTGGCGTTAAGTGAATCTGTTTCCGTTCGTCTTCATATTTTGTTGGTGGTTTCAAACTTTTTTCATGGTTTCAGAACTGCATGATAATTCAGTGGTGGTCTTAGAACCCAGTAGACTTGATCTTTACAGAGTGCATTTTCCTGTAAAATTCTTGTCAAGCATCAATATATGTATGCAATTGGCTAATTAATCTTCGCCCTTCTGTTATGTTAAGTAAGATGCAACTTATGCAATATGCCGCACACTTTCTATTCTTGTAAGTAAGTTTGTTGTTCAAGAAATTTGTCTTCGATTAAAATTCACTCATGACTAAGCAGTCTGTCGTTGTAATCTTCAAAAACTAAATATGTTGTTGTGGATGGTGATTTTTGATAATAAGGTCGTAAAAGTAATTTTGCATCGAGTTCTAGCATCTTATTGGTTGTGGCTTGGAGAGGCGACAAGGATGGCTCAAGGTAAGGTGAATTTTTTTTTTTTATATATAAAAAGGGATAAAAGAATTGGCCATGTCCTATTTCGTTGTTATTTAATTGGGGACTTGATTGCATCAAGTCCACTGAGCCCAATTCATATGATTGGGTAATTCTTACGGTAAGATATCTCAGTAAGTGGTTAGAGACAATTCCTCCACAAAGTAAGGCGGATGAGGTTGCCAAATCTCTCAAATCATATTTACCTGACAAGGAGACTGAGGATTCATGCACGGCTCATCCTCATTCAACTCTACCAATAGTTGTCATGATCAATGGGCTACATCCATTCAGGCAAATGATAACAGCGACGTCACCTAATAAATGGAATTCCAAATCTTTTCAAGTAGGGAACCTAATCATGAAACATAATCAACGAGTTCGACAAAATCTCCATGTTTCCAAACTCATCACCAAGTTAGGAAGGACCGGATGTGATAGCCAAAGTTTTTCCTAATACATGTCATACGACAAGTGTAGTATATGAGATGTCTTCTGATGGTTCATGGCAAGTGGCTCAAGAATATATGAGGATTTACGACAATCCAAAATGAACTTTCAAATTCCCCCAGAAGTATAAGTATCTCTTGCCTTCGGTGATTTAATTTCGATTGAGTTAATTCAAAACCTACTAGTTCAAAAATCAATCTCTACAATTTACTTGCCCATAGCCCATCAAAACCAAAATAAATAAATCTACTAAAAAAGTTTATGCTTTCTAAAATCAGTCGTGTGGCAATGACTTCTTTTCATCAGCAACTACTTATTTTATGAGCGCGACGGTCTTTTTCTTTAAGTCATGAACCAGCTATTGGGTTTTCTCAACATCTACAGCCGCGTCCTTCTCTTCTTGTCCAGGCATCTCATGAGTGAACTTTCTATTAACCAGGGGTCGTGCTGGCAAAAATTCAACTTTTGACGAAACCTTGTCACATTGAATTTGAAGTTCATTGACATCTCTATCAGTCCTTCTATAGTGTTTAGAATATTATCGATAACAACATTCAGAGTTATTATCTCCATCTCGGCCATCAGTAATATGAAGTCATCTACAATCTTCATATGTGCAAAATTGTAGCTACCTCTCTTACCACTAGCAATATGGCCATAATGGGACATGTTCAACTCGAACATTAAATCATCCCACGGTATTATATCCAGAGGAAGCTAATTCAAAAGGATAGTTATTAAGAACACCGACAACTCAAGTCTGAATCATGGCTGAGGCTCTTTGAAGATCATCCTTATACTTGTCAAGACTAGATGTTTCACAGGGGACTGCAGCTCTTCACCAGTTCTCTAGAAATTTGCAAGCCAAATAGGATTAAAAGTTTTAAAACATATACCTTTGAAACCAAGAAATAAAAAAAAATGTAGTGGCACCTACATGCCAGGGGAAGAAACTCTAAGCTCGACATAAGAGCCAAGGGAGTTATTAATGTTATTCTCAATCATGTTGCTACTTCGAAGACATTGGTCGTAACTATCTTCTATTTATTCTGCACCATTATCAAGGAACTAAGGAATGTTGTAGATGACAAAATATAGCATCCACCACAGAAGGCAACAAAAACTGGACAAGAGGTGTTGCAAGTCCTACATAACGACACAAAAGAGGATCAACCAAGGTACCAGAGTCCGGATAGGCGCTAATGGTTGCGGATACAGAACCTGATACGACTTGGGGCGGTTAAGCGACAGCAGAGATTGCCAAGGAGGCTACGAGGTTCTGTCATCCAGGAGGCGGGAATTCGAGCGAAACAATCAGATCTAAGATATTTATCTGATGTATTTACTGATTTACCCCCAAACTTGTATTCTCGTCGTCTATAAAAGGCCAGCCACGCCTCATCTGTAAACCAAGTAATTCATAAATGAAAAAACATACTAGACACTTTCTCTCTAAACAATCTCTCTCTTTACTTTTCTGTTAGCATGGTTAGTTGAAGCAAAATATTCATACCACATTATCGATCAAGTAGATTCAAACACTAGGAGAAGACTAGTAGATCAAAGCAAAGTCTAATTATCTCTTAGATCACCGGATCAACACCGGATAATTGGTGAAGGTATGATCTAAACCTAATTGCGTATCTTCATTTGGCGCCGACTAAGCTTGAATTCTTGTTTTTAAGCATATATCATTGTTTTCATTAAGATTTGAAGACTTCAAAACTATTTTCAATACAATTGTTTGTGTTTTCAACGATTTTTAGAGATCAAAAAACTTTTGGCAAAGAAAATTTCAAACCTAAAATTCTTAGATCTAAAAATTTATACGTGTTAAAAAATACTTTTATAACAAAGATCTAAGGTCTATAAATTCGGATAATAACAATTGGAAGTTTGATTTAATAATTTTAATGTTTTCATGAGAAAAACTGATGCACGAATCGAGAATGATAAATAAATAGCGGTGATTGTACGGGAATAAATTCTGATACAAATCACGAATATTGAAGATGATGATGTAAAACATGCATAAACAGGAAAATAAATAAGACACAGATTTTACGTGGTTCGACACTGTTGTGCCTACATCCACGGGCGAATCCCCTAGGGGGGCGATTCTTTATTGATTATCAGGATATAATGAATTTAGGGTTTTGGAGAGGAGGGGACAGATTTCTAGGGTTGCCATCTTGTGGTTGATTTCTGTGTGGAGGAATTGGGATCCCTTTTTTGTTCTTCGTCCCCTCTATATACACAGTTACAAAATATGTATTTTACCCTAATTCTGATTCTGCAGGTATCTTGGGCAGCAAGGCTTCTGGAAACTTCTGGAACCTTTCTCTAGCTCCCCAAAAGTGGTTCTGGACCAGTCTGTACGGAATAGCTGACTTGACTGACAGTTGACTTTGGCTTTGATCGACAGTTGACTTTGACAAACTTTGACCGACGGTTGACTTTGACCAAATTCGGTCAACAGTTGATTTCGACCCTCCTTGACCAGCGACTTACTTCGACCGACCCCGGTCAACGGTTGACTTTGACCACCTTTGACCAGCGGTTGACTTCCCTCCATTGACTGTTGACAATACGGACTGTTGGACTGGGCTGGCTGGATGAATGGTAGGTTGGCTAACTGGGCTATCAGTTTGATCTTACAGCTAGGTGGTCTCCAAAAGGGTAATCTGGTCTAAACTGTGGCAATTTTAGCCATGGTACAAACATCGCCCCCTCTTAACCTCCAACTTGTTGGGGGTTAAGAAATTCAGTTATTCCTTATGTTTGTCGTTTGATGATGCAATTCGCCCCCAAGTGCGAAAAATCATTGTTCTAGAGAAGCGTTGCTTGCCTCCATAATATGTGGAAGAAACTTCAAAGACGCCCCCAATTGTGGTTCGTCCTTGCTGCTGTGGTAAGTACTATCTCTGAGTAATATTCGTCTGCAAGGCTTGAGATGTCACAAATGTCGCCCCCAAGCTAGGTCGCAGTGTCTGTGATGAAACTGAATCTCCATCAGCTGCAGGTGGAATTGGACTGTCGGCAGTTAAGTGTGACTGACCGACAACAATTGGAGCTGGACTGTCAGGAGTCCTCAAAGACCTCGACTGGCAAGAATCAGAAGCAAATTGTATTGTCTGGTAACATGTGGGCCACGCCTGATAGTTGCTGAAGTCGATACTGGACTGCACTTCCTGGCGGACAATAGGTCACGCCTCCTAGTCGGTTGAATTGGAACATACTGCCAGGAGGCCCTTAGGCAATGCCTGGCAGCCCTTAGGCCATTTCTTTGTGGCAGTTGAATTCTGATCAGTACTGTTAGGTGTCCATTAGGCCATGCCTAATGGACTCCCGTTGATGAAACTGCACTTCCAGGCGGCCCTTAGGCAACGCCTTGGTGGCAGTTGAATTTAGAACAGTACCATCAGGCTGCCCTTGGGCCACGCCTGACGGACTCCTGTCGGTGAAACTGCATTTCCAGGCGGCCCTTAGGCAACGCCTTGGTGGTAGTTGGAATTTGAAACAGTACCGCCAGGCGACCCTTGGGTCACATCTGGCAGACTCCTATTGATGCATCTGCACTTCCAGGCGGCCCTTAGGCAACGCCTTGGTGGCAGTTGGAATTTGAAACAGTACCGCCAGGCGACCCTTGGGTCACATCTGGCAGACTCTTGTTGATGCATCTGCACTTCCAGGCGGCCCTTAGGCAACGCCTTGGTGGCAGTTGTAGTTGTATTTACTTTGGAATCTGCATCGAACAATTAGGGTATACACGACACAACATAGTATAGCAAAAACATAGTATTTGGGTACCTTTATCGTTCTTCTTAGCCAATAAAAGGGGTGCCAAAATACTAAGGTACGAACATCGCCCCCTCTTAACCTCTAACTTGTTAGGGGTTAAGAAGTTCGGGTTCTACCCATCACAGAATCTTGTTGACGGTAACTCGCCCCCAAGCCTGTAGCTTGGAGCTGTTAATCTACCCGCCCCTATAGGAAGTCTACATACCCCAAACATCAGTCGTCATTGCTGCTTATGGATTCATGTAAGTGAACCTCAGCACTAATGTGGTGCGGCTCAAAGTTGGCAAGGGTGCACTCCTTCCAACAGTAACACACACATACAAGTTATGATTCATGTTTTCTGCTGTCTTGAACTACATAGGTGGCCAGCCTATGTACAAGATTGCACAGATTGTGGTTTTCACCATTGAAACTATATAATAGAAAAAAGAGAATTGTACGTGCAAAACGATCAAAATATAATATAAAACATACATACCTCAGATAGGCGTTGATATCTCTGTTAAAAAGCACAGATGACGTAATTGTTTAGGTCAAATTCCAAGTTATTTTGAACTTAAGCTGTTTGTAGATCAAAATCCAACGCAACCGTTTTTCTCGAACTATGGAGCCAGACATGACGTAGAGGCAAAAAATGTACTGTCATGAGGCGGGCCTCGACTGACAACAGTTGAAACTGAAAAAAGACTGCACTGCCAGGAATCAGTACTTTAGTGGCAGTAGCTAATTGACTGACAGTAGTTGAAACTGGAAACTGCGCTGCCAGGAGTCGACCCTCACTATCAGCAGATGAAAATTGAAAACTGGACTGCCAGGAGTTGACCCTTCCTAGCAGCAGTAAAAAGTGAAAATTGGGCTGCCATGAGTCGACCCTCGATGGCAGCAGTTAAAACAGAAAACTGGACTGCCAGGAGTCGACCCTCACTGGCAGCAGTTGAAACTAAAAATTGGACTGCCAGAAGTCGACTCTCACTGGCAGCAGTTGAAAGTGAAAACTGGACTGCCAGGAGTCGAGCCTCGACTGGCAGCAGTTGAAATTGAAAACTGGACTGCCAGGAGTCGAGCCTCGACTGGCAGCAGTAAAACTGAAAACTGGACTGCCAGGAGTTGACCCTCACTGGCAGCGGTTGAAAGTGAAAACAGGACTGCCAGGAGTCGACCCTCGACTGGCAGCAGTAAAACTGAAAACTGGACTGCCAGGAGTCGACCCTCGACTGGCAGCGGTAAAACTGAAAACCGGACTGCCAGGAGTCGAGCCTCGACTGGCAGCAGTAAAACTGAAAACTGGACTGCCAGGAGTCGAGCCTCGACTGATGTTTTTACCTGGAAAAACAATGCACCGTCTCTGGGTACTTTCGTAGTGTTCGAGATCAAAGTCGAACAAGACGAGCCTAAACCAAGTCAACGGCCGTTCACGTCTTGCTTCGGTCACAGAGAGGATAGAGGTTGATCTAGGGAGGGAAACAACGAAGAAACTTGAGATCAGGTTGAGGATGTGTTTTGGGTGTAAGAGTTCAAGATTCCCGTCGTGAAGGTGACTGGAAATCTCCAAGGCTAGAAGTGTGTTGGGTTGCTCAGGTGTTGTTTACTTCTGAGGCTCTGGTTTATTCAGGTGTTCTGAATATCTGGTTGTTTCTGGAAAGATGTTCTGCCTTGGAAGATAGAGGAGGCCTCTATTTATAGTTTTGAACTCACCCTGATCTCTCGATAGAGAAGGTGGAAGTCGTGGAAGAGTGGGGGAGTGGATGACATGAGTTGTTTTCGGTAACGGCTAGGATCGTGTAGATCATGTCCACTCGGCGCCACTTTCTCGTAACTGTCCACTATCCCTATCAGTTTCTTTCAACTGCCGTAGACCGCCAGACCAATACCCCTAAAGTTATCCCCCCGTGTGATGTTTTGATGTCTCATGTAGCATAAGTGTTGCGTAGTTGCATTGAACCAGGCAGCATTGCGTGGCTATGGCCATGATTTTGGCCAATAGTAGGTATGACGGCATGGTCTTTTGGCTAGGCCAATCCTTGTGGCGCCAGGCCAATGGCGCCATGGCCGTGTTTTGGACAGGCCAATCATTTTGTGGCGCCATGAATATGGCGCATTGGCCTTTTGGCCAGGACAATCATTTTGTGGCGCTGTGAATATGGCGCCATGGCCTTTTGGCTAAGCCAATCATTCTGTGGCGCCATGAATATGGCGTCATGGCCTTTTGGCTAGGCCACCTTGTGGCGCTAGGCCAACGGCGTCATGGCCGTGTTTTGGACAGGCCACTCATTTTGTGGCGCCATGAATATGGCGCATTGGCCTTTTGGCCAGGACAATCATTTTGTGGCGCTGTGAATATGGCGCCATGGCCTTTTGGCTAGGCCAATCCTTGTGGCGCTAGGCCAACGGCGTCATGGCCGTGTTTTGGACAGGCCAATCATTTTGTGGCGCCATGAATATGGCGCATTGGCCTTTTGGCCAGGCCAATCATTCTGTGGCGCCGTGAATATGGCGCCATGGCCTTTTGGCTAGGCCAATTCTTGTGGCGCCAAGCCAACGACGCCATGGCCATGTTTTGGATAGGCCAATCATTTTGTGGCGCCATGAATATGGCGCCATGGACTTATAGCCACGGCCTAAGAGATGTGGCGCCATGGCCTAGGAGCCACGGCCTTGGCATTTGGCCAAGGCCAAGTTGTGGCGCCATGGGCTGAGGAGTCACGACCTTGGCCTTTGGCCAAGGCCAGAAGTTGTGGCGCCATGTTTTTGTTGCGCCATGGGCCAAGGAGGCCAAGGCCAACTTGATTGCGGCGTAATTGCGCATTTGTGTTATGGCGCATGCGTGCCTATGCATGCACTGGCGCTATGGCTTATGCATGCGTTTGGGCTACAGTATGCTTGAAGTCATGGCGCGCTTATCCATGATATATTAGACCATCCTGAGCTTAGGGTGTGGTCTGTTTAAGCCTGTTTAGGCTGTTGTATGCTTCTCAGAGAGCTCTGAACGGGCCTAGAGCTTCGATATTCCTGAGATTTTCATTAAGACTCGGATGTCAAGTCGTATTTTTAAGAGGAAATCCATGAGGATGCGTCTCTGTTAACTCTTCACCATGTACCATTGAGAGATCTGGTTCTGATGCCGAGGAATTTGAGGCGATGTCGACATGAAGCAGATTAATGGGTTTAATGTGCTGGTGAGATTATCAGTACTGCACTATGATATCATCCTCTCCACCGGGAGTTATAAGAGAGAACTCATAGAGAGTTTATTCAGCTTGTAGAACGGGTTGCATTCTGAGCTATAGAGATGTGCCTGAATAGGCAATTGCACTACGATATCATTCTCTCCACCCGGGAGGCTATAAGAGGGAGCTCGTAGAGCTATAGAGATCTGCCTGAGTAGGCAATCGCTTCTTGGAAAGGCATAACATAAGGAGATTTACGATTTTATCCCTTTTCCATTTTTTCACCATCTACAACTGACAACAGTAAAACTGAAAACTGGACTGCCAGGAGTCAAGCCTCGACTGGCAGCAGTTGATTATGTAAGTTGACTAGACAATTTGCTGAGTCAGCACTGCTGACATGGCAGCTACGGGAGCAACGAGAGGAACCCGGATGGAAGTTGCGGTCGTAGACGGAGGAGGGAGCTCAAGCGGGTGCTACGCAATTATCCACTTTCTTGGAACTATAAGGTCATAAATGTTGTGGAAGATACACCCTCACAACAGTATATTCAACTTTGGACTCGATCATGTCATTATATCGAACTTCTTCTAAAATTCTTCAAATACAACAAGTATTAATTCTTCCTTAGTGGTAAGATGTAGATTTGTTGGAGAGTCAACATGAAAAAGTGACTATAATGTATGCAATTGCAGGCATAACAATCGAGGAGGAGACTGCTCGACTCGATTGACAGCAGGGGAGACGTGATAGGATTGTTAGTAGTTGCGTTCAACTGTACTAACAGCAATCTGGACGAGATCGGATGATAAATTGTTCTGACTGTAGTCGGAAGTGAAATTTCAGCGCCAGGAATGGGACTTCGACTGGCAACAATTGGAAGTGAAACTACACTGCCAGGAGTCGGACCTCGACTGGCAGCAGTCGGAAAGTAAACTGCGTTGCCAGGAGTCGGACCTCGACTAGCAGCAGTTTGAAAATAATATGCGCCGCCAGGAGTCGGACCTCGACTGGCAGCAGATGGAAGCGAAACTGCACTGCCAGGAAACGCACCTCGACCGGCTGCAGTTGAATCGGGACTACCTGTCAGGAGTCGAACCTCGACTAACAGCAGTTTAGATACTCAAAACTCTAGCAAAAGTCCTTCAATATCAGAAATTTTACTCTTCATGGCGTAGATGATCGAAAGGCGAATCCAACGAGCCAAAAATCACACAAATCGAACGAATAACGGAGAAGATATCGTCAAAAGAAGATTAGGCGGTGGCGCGCAGGGTAGATGACGTGGCAACGCTGATCGTGCACGAACCGCTGACGTGGCACTCTGACTTTATGACTAGAGGATCAAAAGGCGAATCCAACGAGCCTAAAATCACTCAAATCGGACGAATAACGGAGAAGATATCGTCAAAAGAAGATTAGACGGTGGCGAGCAGGGTAGATGACGTGGCAACGCTGATCGTGCACGAACCGATGACGCGGCACGCTGACTTGATGACTAGAGGATCAAAAGGCGAATCCAACGAGCCTAAAATCTCTCAAATCGGACGAATAACGGAGAAGATAACATCAAAAGAAGATCGAACGGTGGCGCGTGAGAGGGATTACGAGGAGGATGACGTGGCACCGCTGACTGGGACGAATTGCTGACATGGCACCGATTGTAGGGCACAAACTGCCTATGTGTCAAACCTGACTAGGCATTAAGTGAAGACGTGTCTGCTGACTTGGCAACTTTTGCTGACGTGGACAGCTGACTGTGCGCGCTTGTGTGGCACATGCGGGAGCTGCCGTGGGTGCAACGAGGGAGCAACTTTCTTGGGTGCTAGTACGGGAGCCAAGCTGGGTGTACAGCGGGAGCTAGCAGAGAGATGACCGGCGGGAGTCGCCAGGGAGCTAGCAGAGGGTGTGACCGGGGAGCTTCGACCGCCGGTTTTTGCAACGTTTTTTTTTTCTCTCTTTTTGCAACGCTTTTTTGCGTTACTATTCTCGAACTTCTTCTCTTTCACTTTGCAACACTTATATGTTGCATACTTAGGTTTTTTTCCCGTGACCTCTTCTGTCACACTTTCTGATGCCTCTATTGCTTGTACTGGGGCGTTTTCCGTTGTACCTTCCCATGCACAGTTTTATCAACTTTGAATCTTACACAGCTGCAGACCGAACGTCTTATCAACTGTTTTCACGATCTCAAAAACTCGAACCCTTCGCGACACATCGCAGTCGATCTTTTTCATACATGACAATTTCTGTCATATTTTCTTGTTGTTTCTTGCTATCCTCCATGGTTGTTTTCTGGATCTTTCCATACAACAGTTTTTGGTGAACTTCGAACACGAAATTGTTGCAGACCGAATGTCCTGGCAACAGTTTCAGCAACCCTGAAATCCCGATCTCTTGAAACGATACATCACAGATTCCCTTTCCAGACAATCTGATTGCTGTCTGCCAGGCGGATCGATCTATTCACGCCATGACGATTTCCAGCAGCTGCATCCTGATCTCGAACACAAACATGATTTTTTCTGCAAAACTTTTCTTTGTAGGAAAACGATT
>JAJJMA010085086.1:0-10317 GCA_023529015.1 Papaver nudicaule
CATATTAAATTCTCCACAAATGTTTGGTGTCGAACTTGAGAGTCCATGTGGTCGAGAACCGTTTCAGCATCACACCTTTTTAGCCTCGACGCACATGAATATATTTCCAGGTTCACATAAACCTTTAGGAAACCCCAGGGTCTTTTCGCCCTTTTAGAACTCACATGGTCAAGACACATTGGCCTTGATTCTCAAGTCACTGTAAGCCAAGAAACATAGTTACGAATCTTTGTTATCTCATTGGTCATAATAATTAGTTTCGGACCAATAGCTTATGAATACGAAAACCATATTATGGTTTCGAAATCAACGTTTAGTTTTACCAAAACCTACATTGAGGTTTCGAACATTGAAAATTCATAAGTTGAGAATACACAAATATGGTTTCGGAATCCAGAAGTGAGATATGGCATACGAGATGTTCATATATAGAATCAAATGAATGCTTCAGAACTTCAGTATTCAGAGCCAAACCATGACGTAGTATTCGAATCTCAGAACAACAGTATTTCGAGTTTACACAACATAAGTGTGAGTCACGATCTCTCTTACATTGGCTTATACAAGTATATGCAATCAATCCGACAAAGCCAGACTAGGTAAGAAGAGACACAATACTGTGATGGATTAAATCTCGTAGTACTACCGAGATAACATCACATTGCTATATCCAACTCGAAAGGTTTTAGGAAAAACCTTTATATTAACTTAGAGACGGAGAAGAAAAGAAAGCTCTAAGCAATATGAAACGTCATAACTACAACACAAATACCGCAAGCGGTAAAGTGGAGTTATCTTAAGACACACTGATCACAAGTGATCAAGTCATAACATAAAGCTCACGATGAGAGTTATGTTTATGTCTTTTGTAGCACAAGTGTAAAAGATAATGGAATCGCGTTATTTAGATTCACTAACCTCTTGAATGATGAAGCCGGATGTCTTCGTTTGATCTTCTGTCTTTCTTCAACTCTTCAAGTAGTGATTCTAAATCCTACCAAAATCTTCCACAACCTAAAGCTAACTCTCTCATGACTTCACCTAATTGTATTTTGTTTAGCGGTCGTGTTTTGATCACTAAAGTTGACAACTAAGCTTGACATACCAACACTTAGTGAGGTTGACCGAGCCATGCTCTAACAATCCCCCCCTTTGTCAATTTTAGTGACAAAAACTCTTTACATAGATGAACGAGAAATTTCAAACCTAAGTTCTACGCTTCGAGTTCTTCTACTTAGCTTGACAGCACACCAATAGTACCTGCAAAATATGTCAGTCTGCAAACAAGATATGTACTATTGAAAAATATTGATAACTAATACACTTACTCCCCCATAATGTAAGTTTGGATGTCTATCAATGTCCGACGTATTGTTATCACCTGTGGCACAACGTTAAAGTCTATAGTGGTAGTAACATCTAGTGTTACTCCCCCTTAGCTAATGCTTTCATTCATTTTTCAAACGCGCTGGCATTTTTCTCCCCATATGACACTGCTTATTGTCAAAGACCAAGCACTGAACGAAGTCAAGCTATCAATATTTCTCCCCCTTTTTGTCAAAAATAATTGACAAAGGGTCTCGAAAATATCTGGGTTCGAGATAAATGCTCAAGTTCAGAGAACTCAATTCAACATATAAGAATGATTGCAATCACAAGGGTCAGCATTTCGACAAGTTACACAATATATATATATATATATGATAAGCTTATGCAACCTGTCAGGAAATATAAAAGATATAAGAAGATATAAATTATATTCCCTGTATATTCCACAACCACGCTCCCCTAAAGATATATTCTATTAAGCACAAGTTCACAAAAGAACTCTCCCCCGTTGGTTGTCATTCCCTCGGACATGAGAGCAACGGAATAGTCTTTGCCAGAAAGATTTAGATCTGGTTTTGGTTTTTCGAATACGTCCGTAGTCATACTAGATTATACCAAAACCACTGATTTATGCTATAATATATAACTCCTAGTCGTGAGACACAAGGATATCCAATAGTATTGTGACTAGCATAAAATCGATATCCTCCTTACATAGTTATACTTATACCTGCAACAAAGTTATTAGTACAAACATAACAGCCACAAACATAAGGAGGCCAATGATATCAAGATATTAAAATAATTAAAGATCAGCTCCATAGGAGATAAAAGAATTATCTTGATAACCTGCAACATACGTCCATAATAGATTCGGAAATATTATCTCAATGTTGCATTCGAAACTTGCGCACTATTTTAGGTTTTCTGATTTTCTAATTTTTATATTTTTCAGAAAAATTATTCGAAACTGCGTAAACACATACAATATATAATTTTTAATATTCAAAAACAGAATCGAAACATGCGTAAGTTAATACTAGATCTTATTTTTATTGCATCATAATTTCGAGAACAGTCGTAGATTCATTTTTTGCTGCATTTAGAAAAGTTCATTCATGATTAGCCACAAGATTCTGCGCTTCAGTTAGCCTTGAACAATTCTCCAAGAAGATAGACTTGTTGATTCATAATTGTTTCTTGCATCTGAACAGTTTTAGTGAAACAATCAACGAGAACACGCATATCAAGCTTGATTTGCTCCCATGCAGTAGCAGATTGTTCTACAAACATGTTGTTTCTCTGTTCCACTTCTTCCTTCTTTGCAGCATATCTTTTTCTCTTGCTTCGACCAATAGGTTTCTTATCATCAAGATATAGATCAATGAGAGCATTGGAGACAGATACAACATTAAGAGCATTAGAGGTTGAAGATACCAATTCCGGATTCATGGTAGACTTGAGAGAGATCTCACACACCATTTATACTTATAGTATCAAAGATAATAAATATTTCCAGGAATATCTCAAAAGGATTTTTCGAAACTAATTAGCAAATATTTTTGAACTTCTAATTTTAGATACAGAAAGATTTTTCAAAACAGTTTTCCAAAAATAAATGATTTGAAGATATTTTTATCACATATATTTTTTTAAAACAATATCATGAGAATTTCTTTATTAATTGTACAAAAGTCCCTTCTTATTATTATTTTTAAAAACAAAATATCAGTTATTTTTTTAGTTCGAAATATTTGTACTAGTTTCCCTTTTGAGTATGAACTTCTCACCTTCTGTCTCACAAGAGTTGATAGAAGCTGCATCTGAAGATAGAACAAGGAATGAAGATACAAGAGTCGTCGTTCTGAAACTATTAAGGTGATCAATAAGTTTATTGGCCTTCCTTCCATTTAGCATATTTTACTTTCTTTTTGAAGATTGTGCAATTGCTAAAGGTATGACAGTTTATTTTACATAATAAGCAATATTGTTTTTCCAGATCGATGGAATCAAACATAGGAGTATCCTCTTGGTTACTTGAACAAGTTATTGAATCTGCAAAATTAGATACAGTATTACTAGATACAACGGCAGTAAATGCCAGGTTCGAAACCTCCTCATCACCAGTCCCATACGCATCCGAAGATTCGTCCAATGTTACTGCCAGGGCTCGCGTACCAGTGTATTTTCTGGTATTTGGACATTCTTTCGAATAGTGACCGAAACCTTTACACGTAAAGCATTGAGGTTGGTTATCACTGTCCTCTTTTGGTGGATTCTTTTTTGGAGTAACACGATCATGAGGTCGATGTGTGGTGGAAATATTTTTAACGAACCTCTTGTTTCGTCGTTTAAGTATATCACGAAATTGTCTAGTAATAAGAGACATAGTAGAGTTTAGTTCTTCCTCAGATTTTTCGTCCAAGACATCATCACATTCAGTGCTGGGATTATGTTTTCTCTTTTCAGAAGATCCTACATCATTCCTTTTAGCATTGAATGCAATGTTGTCCCTTTTTGACACATTGTGCTCATGATCGAAAATTTTTGAGTTTACCTACCAGTGTACTTTGGGTGAGTTTGGACAAGTCAGTATTTGCTTCTAGGATTGTATAATTTTTAGCTTTGTACCTGGATGGCAGAGACCTGAGTATCTTACACACGATATCCTTCTCTGGAATAGCTTTCCCCAAAGAGAATGAGGCATTAACTATCTCAGATAGTCTAAGGTGGAAGTCCTCGAAGGTGTCATCATCACTCACACGAAGATTTTCCCAATCCGAAGCAAGAGTCTGTAGTCGGGCTTCAATTTCAGAGGTATTCCCTTCAAAGACGGTTTCCAATATGTCCCAAACCTCTTTCGAGGTTTCACACATAGACATATGATGATAGAGATCAGGAGTGACAGCATGAATAATGACATTCAATCCATCAGAATTTTTCTTGACTTTTGTCTGCTCATCGCCTTCTAGATCAACTAGTTCTTTATATTCGGACGTAGAACCAGTTATAAAAGGACGAGAATAGCCTTTGACAACCAACGCCCAGGTTTCAAAGTCTTTAGACAAAAAAAAGGACCGCATAGCGGATTTCCACCAGAGATAGTTTGTCCCATCAAATCTTGGAGGTACATTGACTGAACTGGAATCGTTATTCTTATTCATGGTTATTCTTATAGGTTGGATCGAGCCAAACACGGATTGTTAGATCTTAAGGTGTTTGCCTGCTCTGATACCAATTGAAAAGAGGAGGGTACCGAGTACACCACCAATCTTTTATTTTAGTCCACCTATAAGTCAAACCTTGAATGGTTCCTGTATTCAAGAACTCGAGAACAAGATCTCCTTCAGATCTGATTGATTCACACAAGGGAGTCAATACAAGAATCCGAAAGGCTATGTCAACAACCAAGTACGATACTTTAATTATAAATGATAAATCAAATATAATGCAGAAGTAAAGTAAAGTACACACAAGATTTTGTTAACGAGGAAACTACAAACTCGTAGAAAACCCCCGGGACCTAGTCCAGTTTTGAATACTCTTAAGAATTAAGCCGCCAACACACCTACTCTCAGACTTCGGACTAGCTGGTGCAGACAATATGACCCTAATACGACTATTAGTCACAAAGATTTCCCCTCAGTATTCCTACGCCTCCGACCACAACAAGGTGGTCACACACATGTACTCCCTTACGCAAACATACGTCCTTTACTGTCTTACGCAAGAGTTGCCTCATAGCCCGTTGCGAGGACTATCGCTACCCGACCTCCAATCAGACGATTACAACCTTAGTGGACAACAACCAAATAGCGGCAGGTCAAATCGCTAGATGATATCCTTGGTAACTAACAGATATTTATACCGAAGTTCTTTTACACCAAGAGCGAGAATATTGAGTTTACTTAGGCAATAAACACTTCGAGATATCGATCAAAGTTCCAAAACCTAAACTCCCGAAAGAGCAACCTTGTCGTCCCAGTTGGAATCAAGAAGATAGTTGTAGCAAGTACGATATGATATGACCTTGAAGAACGGTGTACCTGTAAAGAACAAATCCAATAAAAACGATCTTGATTCCACTCAAAACCTATAGTTTAGGCACACAAACCGAAAGCGGCTTGCTGGCAAATCCAGGTTAATAGATAAAGAGTATGTTCTAATCACAACGATCTTGAGTGGCCTTATAGCAGAAGAGAAGGACCATAAAATAAACAAGATCGCAAGGTTTGATAGACGTGATAGAACAAAACACAAGTATAATACAAAGAAGACTAGTAAACATAAACTAGTTTCCCGTAAGAGGTACTTCTAGGCTTCTCGATCCCTAGAGAAGACTTTCACGCAATTCTAGACTGAGAGCAAAAGCTCAAAGGTAACTGAAAAGAAAAACGACAACCAACAAGCTTACAATTCCGAAAAAGAGCTTGATAGAGGGATAAGGCTTTTAGGAGAGATACCGCTACTATTTATATTGACTAACGCTTAGCTTTTAAATGAGGCTAACTTAATTTCGGAAATTCCACAACGCACATTTACATATTAATTCCGAAATTCCTCATTTAGTCTCATAGCATTTAATGAGCTCTAATACTCTAGCATTTTACATTTATGAAAAATATAATTCATAAAAAAAATATATTTTCAAAAGATGTTTAGCCAAGAGCAATCAAAGAAAATAATATTCATAAGGTATATTTGGATATTTCTTTTAATTCGAAATATAACGCTTACCAAATATGCTCCCTGAGAAAGAGGTCATTTCGAAACGTGTCCTTTTGTTTCGAAAATCTCCTTAGATATTATTACTTCTAAATGTCGTCATCAACTTTAACAATGTCGACATTACTTCCTTGGTATTACTGGGCTAACCAGATGAACCTAGGTGGAAGTGGGATCTGGTCCAACATGGTTCAACGTTCCGCATAAACGTATCATAACAGACGTGGACAAGCCTTGTGTGTTAAGCTTAAGTGAACACGTAGGTTCAACAGACATTCTGAATCACGCAAATAAATATACCATTGGAGTACGGTGCGAGATTCCACGAGTAATAGTAAAATGTTAAATCTCCTGAATTCTTGATTCCAATATAGATGTCACGTTAATGATATCCAAGAATTCAAATCAAAACATCAAATGAATAATCAAATGAATATTTGATCGAGTTGTAAAATCATACGAAGATTTTAATCACGTACAATATTGATCAGAAATCATGTGTCTACCTATCTGAAGCGACTAACCATATTTCTGATGATGACTCGATCTCACTTATTTAAGTTTCCGACCAATAGCTCACGGATACGAAAACCAGATTATGGTTTCGAAATCAACGTTTAGTTTTACCAAAACCTACATTGAGGTTTCGAACATTGAAAATCCATAAGATGAGATAACAAGAATATGGTTTCGGAAAGTATGATATGGCATACGAGATGTTCATATACAGAATCAAGTAAATGATTCAGAACTTCAACATTCAGAGCCAAACCAAGACGTGGCATTCGGTGCTCAGAACAACAGTATATCGAGTCTACACAACATAAGTATGAGTCACGATCTCACTTACATTTAGCTCATACAAGTATTTGCTAAACAGAGTCTGACTAGGTAAGTAGAGACACGATACTGTGTTTGATTAAATCTCGTAGTACTACCGAGACAACATCACACTGCTATATCCATCTCGAAGGTTTTAGGAAAAACCTTATATTACTTAGAGACGCAGAAGAAAAGAAAGCTCTAAGCAATATGGAACGTCATAACTTCAACACAAATATCGCAAGCGATAAAGTGGAGTTATATCTAAGACACACTGATCACAAGTGATCAACTCATAACGTAAAGCTCAAGTAGAGAGTTATGTTTGTCTTTTGTAGCACAAGTATAAAAGATAATGGAATCGCGTTATTTAGATTCACTAACCTCTTGAACGATGAAGCCGGATGTCTTCGTTTGATCTTCAGTCTTCCTTCAACTCTTCAAGTAGTGATTCTAAATCCTGCCAAAATCTTCCACAACCTAAAGCTAACTCACTCATGACTTTACCTAATGTGTGTTGTTTAGCGGTCGAGTTTTGATCACTAAATTTGACAACTAAGCTTGACATACCAACACTTAGTGAGGTTGACCGAGACATGCTCTAACAATCCATAAAGTATAAATTCTACAACATGGAATCAATTACCTTCGGCCATCCTTGACACTTTTGTGTCCACTTCCGTCCTCCACAAGCAAGAGCTACGCACAACTCTTTAGGTCTGCTTGTATCATGACACAAAACCGAACATCCTACTATTCATAGGAATTTCTTTCATACCCATAGAACTTAATAAATATGTCTTCCGCGAGCGTCCCAACATATCTTACCAACTCTTTTCGAGGAATTACATCGAATACTTGCTGCACATAATTGTAACACTATTGATTCACTTAAACATAAAATAGAAAGAAACAAACTTATTTTTCGAACTTTTCTCAAACAAGTTATAATCAACAATATAACCAACACCTTTTCAAGTAAATTCTTATACCACAATAAAAACATCACCACATGCCATAATGTTCATACGCATAACAATCATTCACATCATGCAAAACTCATGTTTAATTATGCTACAAGCAATTGGAAAAACATGAAAATTAGTCTTCTCAGTGACTTACCTCATATCGTGGTAGAACTATAAACATAACCCAGCTTCACAACCAAGTACACCTCTTATAACAATAGCGTAACATATTGAGCTTTTAGTTCTTTTTCTTCTTCTTCTTTATCATATAAAATAATCAATTTCCACAATGATGAAAAACTAAACACTCTATATTTATTTGTCTAGTTTACCCTCTTTCAATCTCACAAGTAACACGCTCCCTATCTACCCGAGATATGATATCATAATCAAAATCAACGTGTAGAGATAGAGATTAGATAAGATGAAAAGGAAATAAATAATGAGATTACATTGTGGAATAACTCGATGCAATTTCATTAATGAAAAAAACATGCCTTTATAGGCTAAATAACATTATATAGATTTCCTAATTAGATTTCACTAATTAACAAGTGCACATCGGCGCGACTAACACCTAATAACCAGGACATTCGACCCATGGCTAGTACCATATTACACGATCCTAAAGACTAGGACTACTTACTTCCGTAACTAAGATACCTACTAACAAATTATTTAGCGTATAATTCTTAACAACATGTTAATTGTGTCAATACTAACCGCATGCCACTAAAACATGACTAGATCTTAGACCTTGTGATTATGTAGTTTGAGTCTAGTTCAAACTACAACACTTACACTTTCGTGAAATATGGGTTAACTGGATTAAGGCTCGTATTTTACATATATTTTTACCTTTGATATGGAGTTGTTATTCTTTTCACATATTTTGACCTTTTCTATTTGTATGAACCTTCTTTCCAAACTTGGTAGACATAATTTAACATAAAATACAAATAACTGGGTGAATGTTGGTCCATTTTAACTATCTTTATTTAGCATGCTTTAGAAATGATGTAAAAAATATGTTTTAGCGACAAAACCAATGGAGTGGTTGAATTATTTGAATGTTTTTAATTAATTGGTTGATAAAGTTTTATTATTTAGGTTTCACAAAGGATATTATGATGAAAAGGAAGAATAATTACAAGCACAAGATGAAGAGGAATATAAAAAAAATGAGAAGAAACTCTAGAAGACAAGTGGGAAAAACCTTGAGTAGCCTTACAACAAAGGCATCCGTAGTGGGTGGATTTATAAGCATACAAACTGCAAGGCCGAAGATGGAATACCGGGTGTTGTTACTTTTGAGATGTATCATGTTAGCAGGCACATCAATTATGTGTTCACGTCCTTCGCGGATTTGAGTCGTACGAATAAGGAACTTTGTAGTCTTGAAGCGCGACGTAAGAAGTGGTGTTTGAAGCCCGAAAGTTTAATCAGTAAGCATAATAGAAGGTGAGCAACAATGCCTTCAAGTATTACTGTTAGCGGGTGAAGAACCTCGTCAGGTACTTCAAACGAAGAAGCAGGAGCCTAGACAATTATTTATTTATTATTATTTTTTTATTTAATTGTTTTGTGTGTGTGTGTGTGTGCGGGGGGGGGGGGGGTGGGGTGCGAGGTGGGAGATGCATGGGGTACTCCCAGGTGGCAGGAATCATAGAAAAAACCAGCCCTATTGAACGTGTTCCGTGGTATCATACGAGTTTCATTAGGTCTTATTAGTTCATTTGCCATCACAATATCTGTCATCTTACTCGTGGATACCGTACTATACGATATGTATGATTACAAAGCAATTTTTATCTTTATTTATAATGTTGTTGTTCATGTACCTTGTTTGGTTTTCACTTTTCTTAATGTATGTTTGAACAACTAAAAAGTCAGGTATGGCATTGGAGATTGTTGGCGTGTTGGTGTTTATGATATGCAAGATTCTATTCTGAATTGGCAGTGAGGTATTTGTAACTGCAATATCCCTTGCACCGTTAAACTGTATAAGACAAATGATAACAGTTATAATCTCTCCATTTTTTATGTAACACAAAGTATAGAGCTTAGGGAACATGAAAATTGAAAGTTCAGGTAAAGTGACTCTACATTGAAAGTGTTAGAATTATATGTTACGTCTTGTTGAGATTTTATGTTGTCTTGCTCCTCTTGGGGAAATGTTTGCTCAACAATCTTGACTATCTCATTAAAGAGAAAAAACTTGATGTCATAGTCACATGACTTCTGATAACATTGCGCAACAATGGTTGAAGTAGTTTAGTTTAGATGTGTACCCATAAATAACGGGGTTGTGGTTAAAGCACATAGGGCGTTTGACTTGATTTTCCACAGATGAAAGATGGTATGTGCTAGAAGTCAAGTGATTATATATCCATATGAAAATCAGGGAGAGGACCATCAATTGCTCGAATATTGTTAGGAACACGGTCATCAAATATTATGGAATCAGGAAAAG
>JAJJMA010085095.1:0-11711 GCA_023529015.1 Papaver nudicaule
GGTGTAGGATGGTGAAGAGTAGAGTTTGATGTCGAAGTTGGTGAGATGAGTGATTTTACAAGTACGAATTGGTATGCTTCTCTGGGCCTTTCAATTTTCTTTTATGGGCTTATGGTAAATGTAATTCACAGTCACAAATGGTTATCCGCATCAAGCTTGTACGATCATGTGTAAAAACTCTTTAACAATCCTCTGTACAGAAGTAATAAGACGAAAAAGAGTCACCCAAAAGTAAAAAATTAACCCCTTGTAAAATGGACAGATTTACCTTTTAAATTAAGATTAGTGTTGGTGTTTGATTATCATTTAATCATGATTAACATAGTATATGTAGTTAAGTGTTAGAGAGAAAATCATTTTGTTTTAGAAAAACAGTGGGTGAGAAAGAAGGAGAGAAAAAAAATTTAAACTTTTGTCTTCAAAATCACTCAACCAAAATGTGTGATTCAAACACCGATTTCGAGCTACAAGAGACTCCAATTGATTACAACAACATCATTTATTATCCAGAATCTACATTGCATTTTTTGTTAGATGGAAAAGAGTGGTTAACTCAAGCCCTTGAATACCCATGCTTGTAATATTGTTGCTTGTAATCTCCAAGATCTCCAAAGAGAGAAGGATTGAGAAGATTATGAGGAGGAACAAGCTTCCAACACTCTTGTATACCTTTGCTTGTAATCTTCGTTAGTACGCAGATTTGTGTGATTTGTGTGAGTTGGGTTTTGGCTTACACCTTGGTTAGACCCAGAAATCGAGGCGTCAACACATTTTACGCCTCGGATTTCTTCCCAACTAATGCGTAACTTTGTTGATTTGGGGGAAATTGAGTCGTGCACTTTGGTTACGCCTCAATTAGTCAAGGTTAGGCCTTAGTATTAGAATTTACGCCCCAGTATACCAAGGCGTAAGTTTTGGTTTACAAAAAAAATGGTTACAAAGAAATTTACGCCTCAGTTTTACCAACTTACGCCTTTGTTGGTTATTTACGCCTCAGTTGGTCTACTTACGGCTTGGTTTTCTGGGAGCAAAATGAAAGAAAATTTACGCCTTGGTTACCAAGGAGTAAATTTTCTAGAAAAAATTTACGCCTTGGACGATGAAGAAATCCAAGGCTTAACAACTTATTTACGCCTAAAATGGCAATGAAAACCAAGGCTTAAATTTTCCTGTAACCGCAAATAACTAACCTAATTTGATGATTCTAACCTAAATAAGCAGTGAAAACTTGATTCAAAGGATGGGTTTTGTTCAAAATCAGTATTTGATCCGCATATTTGGGTCTTCTTAAGGATTAGAGGGCAAATTCATTGATGGTTGAATCTCAGTAGCGGGTTCTTCAACAAAACTAGGGTTTTTGTTGAGAAGTAAATGATTTAGGTTTTTGTTTTTGTTTTTGGGTAATTAGTTAAGATTTATGGGTATCTTAGTCTAATCCTTCGTCTCTAGGGGTAACTTAGACTTTTCAAACACATTTGGACATCCCTTATAACAACCTTTGGATAGTTTTAGTGGATTGCAGCTCCAAGGGAAAAACATCAAAAACTCCCTCCAAATATCTCTTTCTTCTTATGGACTCTTTGTCATAACAGGTTATTCACAAGAGCTAGATTGATTATGAGAGGCGTAAATGTTCATCACACTTGCTTTTTCTATCAGCATGATGAGACAGCAAGCCATCTCTTCTAGCATTATACTTTTGATGCTGAACTATGGTCCAAGTTCTTAACATCCCTTCAGTGTTGCTTCAATATTCATGCTAAAATAATCCCAACTCTGCACTCCTGGTATATGAATTTGTCTGACAAGGATACCACATGGAATTATCTTCCAGTTGTTATCATGTGGAGTATTTAGAAAAATTAGAGCTTTTGGAGGCAAGTCAAGTTCTGTTGGTACTACTTTTGATAAGGCGAAGTACTGCTTATACACCTCGGCTTTGGTTATTAAAGATTTTGAAAATTTTGATTACAATTCTCCAATGGTCAACTGGCTAAATATGTATTTTGCTTTCATTTAGTTCTGTTTTGCATCTAGTAGCCTGTTACTAGCGTATCCTCTTGTTTTTGATCAATGAAATCCTTTCTATGTTGATCAAAACAAAAAAGAAAAAAAAAACCATTATTATCTATATTAACAGCCAAGTACAACATCTAGCCGGTAAAAATGAATTCAAACTTTATCTTAAAATATTTGGATTTTACAAATTGAGTGAGTGTTGGATGTAACTTTTAGAATTTCAGCTCCATATATAATTACCATGACATAAACTAGAGCATGATATAAGACACGTAACCTTATACTGAAAACAAACGTTTGCCTAATATTAACATACTCTACAACACCTCATATAACATCACAACACCATGTAATACTACTTTTTTTTTTTTTTTTGATAATAAAAGCTTAGATTAAACTAAAATATCATACATAACATAGTTGTTTTCTCGCTCAGCGAGATTGAGGCAAGCCTCATTAGAGATTACATCAAAAAGAAAACAAGGAGGATATTGTTTAAAAGAAAAAGGAGCAGGAATAGTTGAGTTGAGTTTCTCCACTAGAGTTCTAGCTGCCATGTTTGCCTCCTTTGCAATTAAGTTAAAAACATAATTAGTACGATTACGCATATTGCTTAGTAATGTTTTGCCCGTGTTGTTCCAGAGCGATCTAGTCTGCCACCTTTTGCCTTCAGATTTTCCCAAAATGATGTCCTGAATAGCTTTACTGTGTCCCTCTACTTCAAAGTTTGTTTCATGTAGTTCCAGACTCCAGTTTATTGCTGCGGTGACAGCCACAATCTCTCCTTCATCCCTGCTTAGAGCTTCCACTGCTTGAGCTCTTACTTCCCTACAAAAACCATTAGAGTTTCTCGCAATTAAAGCATAGCATATCATATTAGTGCCAGGGTTCCATTTGACTGCCAAGTTGATTTTAATTGAGTTTGGTTTTGGGCAAGTCCAGTCCTTAATCTCTACAGACAGCTGAGTTTGTTGTTGTCTAGTTAGGTTGAGTTTTGGCTTATTATTATCAACCCAAAAAGAAACTGCTCTTTTCATAACAGACAAAGGGGAGTGGTTTAAACCTTTATACATTTTGTCACATCTAGCTTTCCAGATGTGCCAAATCATGGCTGCACAAAAACCACTCCAAGAGCCTGTATTACTATTCCATCCTATGGGTTCTACTGACCACTCAGATATCCAATCTTGGAGGGTAGGGGTTTGTACTCCTGGAGGAAAAGGACTAAATCCTGAAGTAAACCAGATTGCCCTAACATAAGGACATTCTATTAACATATGTTCCATTGTTTCATTATCTGCTAAACACATCTGACAAATGTTAGGAACATCAATGAATTTAGAAATAGTAGCAGCACAGGAAACCATTTTTTGCATGCATTTGTAAACAAAGTTATTTGCTCTAGGGGCAGACTTTATTTCCCAAATTTTATCCCAAGGGGAATCAGGCAAAACCGTAAAACCTGTTAAAGCTCTGTATAGAGATTTAGTTGAAAAGAACCCATCCATTTCTAGAGTCCATTGAATGGTATCTCTATTGTTAGAGTTGAATTTAATATGACTAATAGCTCTAGCAGTATTATAATCAAAAGAGTTTCTAATCAACTCATGGTTCCAATCAAGAGTTATTGGGTTCATTAACTCACTTACAAAGATAGGTCTGTCATTAGTTAGAGAATGAGGTAAGGGGAAGATTCCTGGAATCCATCTATCCTCCCAGATTCTAGTGGTTTTACCATTACCTATTTCCCAGAAACAATAAGGTCTAATATAACTCAGACCTTTCTGGATACAATTCCAAATCCATGATCCAGTTTTGTTTACCTTGACATCTAAGGCATGAGGACAATTTCTAAAAATTTTCGCTTTTAATAACTGCGCCCATAGAGCATCCGGGTTGGCTAGCAGGTTCCATGCTAGGCTTCCTAGCTGAGCTTTATTATTATCTTTTAGGTCTCTAAATCCTAGACCCCCTAAATTTGTTGGTTTGCAAAGTGCATCCCAAGCTTTGAGGATTAGATCTCTTTTACCTTCCTTCTTTCCCCACCAGAATTTTCTTTGTAGGGAAATGAGTTGGTCAGTAATTTCCACTGGTAGTTTAAAACATCCCATTTGATATATTGGTATTGACTCTAGAGTATGCTTCACAGCGATAGTCCTAGCTGCCTGAGTTAGCTGCCTACCTCTCCAGTTTTGAAGCCTTGATTTAAATCTTTTTACCATAGAGTCGAAACATTTAATTTTCGACTCAGATGTAAACATAGGTGTTCCTAAGTAGGTTTCATCTGAGCTTCTTTTCCTAACTTTCAATATACTCATAATAAGTTTTCCAAACCTATTGGGTAGTTTTTTAGTAAAGAAGATACCTGATTTCTGAAAATTTATGCTTTGGCCTGAAGCCGAACAGAAAGAGTTCAGAATAGCCAAAAGGTTTCTAGCTTCAGCAAGGCTGGCTCTTGCAAAAATGATGCAATCATCCGCAAAAAGAAAATGAGATACAGGTACACTATCTCTAGCTACTCTAATACCATGAATTGATCCATTCTGTTCACCTTTTTTTAAAAGTCTAGTGAGTCCTTCCATACAAAGAAGAAACAAATATGGGGATAAAGGATCGCCCTGACGGATTCCTCTAGAAGGAGTAAAAAAATTCCCTGGAACTCCATTACACAAAACTGCAATAGCTGGAGTGCTTATACATTGAAAGATTAAATCACACCAATCCTTAGAGAAACCTAGCTTTTCCATTACTTTCATTAGATAAGGCCAACTAACTTTATCAAATGCCTTACTCATATCTAATTTTAAGCCCATTAGACCTATGACTTTTTTGTTTTTTTTTGAATTTGTGCATGGTATGGATTAATTCCTGAGTCATGACTACATTGTCGGTGATCTGTCTGTTTTTCATGAAAGCAGATTGAAAAGGGGATATAATCCTGGATAGAATGGGTCTAATCCTATTTGCTAGAATTTTAGAGATAATCTTATAGGTAGTATTGCATAAGCTTATTGGTCTAAAGTCGCTAGGAGTAGTTGGGTTATCTATCTTAGGAATTAAAGCTAGAAAAGTAGTATTAATTTCTTTAAGAAGGAATTTAGTAGTAAAAAAATTTTGGACCATGAGACACACATCATGATGGATAAGTGGCCATTGGTGTGTGAAGAACTTAACATTAAACCCATCTGGCCCCGGAGATTTTTCTGAAGCAAAAGCTTTAACTACTTTAGTGATTTCCTTAATAGTTGGAATAGCCGTAAGAGTTTTATTCTCCTCAATGGAGACTTCAGTTTGAAATAAGTCAAAAACAGAATCATTAGAATTAGGTAAGGGTTCATTAGAGAAGCTTTTAAAATGGTTTGTAAGAGCATTAGAAATGTCCTTATGATTAGTATGAGTTACACCATTTTTATCAGTAATAGCTGAGATGCGCATTTTCCTTCTTCTATTAAGAGTACAACTATGGAAGAATCTAGTGTTTCTATCTCCAAATTTGATATGATTATCCTTACATTTTTCCTTCCAAATCTTTTCCTCTTGGTCGTAAAGTACTTCTAAGTCCGCTATATTTTCTTCTAATTCCTTGTCTTTGTCCCCTAAACCATTACTAGCATGAAGCCTATCTATTTTAGCCAGAGTGTTTCTAATGTTTGTTTGAACCATTCCAAAAACATCTCGATTCCATTTGATCAGATCTTTCTTAACTAATTTAAGTTTTCCTGTAACAGAAAATTGAATAGATCCCCTAATAGTAGTGTCCCAACACTGTTGAATAATATCTAAAGCTTCTGGAATTTCTAACCATAGGCTAAAGAACCTATAAGGCGTAGCTCTATTAGGTTCATAGGGTTTAAAGTTTAGGAGAATTGGACCATGGTCTGAAGCTATTGCTGGCAAGTGAGTGACCGTAGCATTTGGGTGTAGTGCTAACCAATCAGTATTTGCCAAGGCTCTATCTAGACGGGCTTGGACTTTGTTTGGGAATTTTTGCTGATTAGACCAGGTGAAAATTGGTCCTAAGAAACCTAGGTCAATTAGCCCTATGGATTCTATTACAGAGATAATTTTAATCATTGGTTGATCATTAAAAGGTTTGCCCCCCCTTTTCTCAGCCGCTGAAAGAGTTAGGTTTAAGTCGCCTATGATTAACCATGGAGTGTTTATTTCATGTGACATTTCTTCCAAAAACAACCAGTCTTTGATTCTTTCCTTCTTAGTTGGATTACCATATACAAAGGAAATGGTTGAGATGGCAACATTTGGTTTATTTAATTCACTAGCTAGGATATGAATCATTCTCCTAGAGGAATTCAAGATGTCAACAGAAAGATGATCTGCCCAAGCAAGTGCCAGACCACCTGATAGCCCTATTGGGTTTACTAAGTGAAATTTATCAAAGCCACAACTATTTAATATATGTTTAAGTTTGTCTGGTTTATTCCTAGTTTCAGAAATAAACAAGAAATCTGGCTTATGACTTAAACACAATTTCTGGAGGTGAGTAGAGGTCTTACTAGATCCTATTCCTTGACAATTCCAGGACAATATGTTCATATTATTATTCTAAGTATTAAAAATATACTTATTCTAAATGATGTTGAAATTTAACAGATTAGAGTGTTATGCTAAACCAGTAATTCTAAGTATTGAAATTTAACAGATTATTCTAAGTATTAAAAAATATACTTATTCTAAATGATGTTGAAATTCTAAGTGTTATGCTAAACCAGTAATGTTAAAATGATTAAGGCACTCTAATTAACAGATTAGACTAAAAATTTAGGATTAAACCACTCTAAATTAAAACCAGTAATACTAAAATGATGGGTTATCTTAAATTGACCATCCTAAGAGATCAACCACAATATTAACTTTGAATTCAGAACAAGTTACTAAAATGAAGTAAATTTCTAAATAATTTTAAAATGAGAGAGATTAGAAATTATAAATGGGTTACCTGTGGCTCCTGATCTTGGAAGAATCTCAGCTGATCCAAGTGCATAGGAAAAGATTCATCATTTTGATTGTTGAAGGCCAGTTCATGAGATTGAAGGTTAGATCCATATTCATAAATAGTATGAAGGTTTAGTTCATGATGAGATGCAGGATGAGAAGTAGATACAAAAACAGTAGGAATAGATTCTACAGATTCAGACTCAGATTGTTCATTCGGGTCGTAGTCAATTGCACAAGTAGTTGAGATGGTATTACAGGACTGACTGGACGAGTCAGAGTCTGAAAAAGTTATGATAAAAGCTGGGGTAGGAGTCAGCTCTCTAGTGATTAATGAGGCTCTATTAACTTGGGTATTGACCTGAACCGGAAGATCCGGATTAATGATGACCGGATCCATTAAAGAATCACCGAGCCAAGTGGGTGTAGCAAATGGACTATCCGAGTCCGAGGAAGAGATATCCACAAAATGCATAGAGCTAGAACCTAACACAGAGTTTAGCCCAGAAGGTGAGCCAATATCCGACTGAGAGCCCATAACAGAGTTAGGGATATCTTCTAGAAGCCCAGTATAGCTAGCATGTCCAAGAGAAATCGACTGACTGCTGATTAAAGCTGGCATGGAAGAGGATTCTCCCATAGTAAATCTTCTGTGACGAGGAGGAGAATCTTCAGCATCTGGTGATGGGTGATCATAGCGCTTGCCAAGAACTGAAGTTGGAGAAAAAGTTGCTGAGAAGAAGGATTCATCCGAATCCGCTTCAGAGATTTCCATTGAAAGAGAATCCAAAAAATCTTCAGGGTTTGGGGATGCAGTGGAGTCTGCGTCATCCGATATTATCATATCAACGGCCGGATTAAGAAAGTTAAAATCATTGCTTGGTGAGTTAAAATCTTCACTAGATTCATCACTAAGCGTTATAGGTGATCTAGCCGGTGAGTAAACATTATCTAGAGAACCATTATGAATCAAAACCTGGATCATTGGACAGTTGTTCAGACTATGGGCTAACCTATTGCAACCAGTGCAGTAAACCGCAGGGGGGTTTAGAGGTTTGAAGATTAGAGTAATCATCGAACCATTGATAAAGATGACAGATCTTTGAGCTATAGGACGCTGGATATTGACACGAAGGAAAACCATAATAACATCAGATAAATCAGATTCCACAATATCAGTTTTGATAAGTGTTCCTAAAGGCTAGCTAAGCTGCATGAGAGCATCCTCAATGCAGGTTGGAGGTAGCATTGACATTTGGAGATTTTCAATGACATACCAAAGGTGAATAAATTTTATGGGTTGCAAAACATAGTCTCTATTAGGGTTCCAGATTTCTAAAGGGATAACATCACCAAAAATAAACCAAGGATTACCAGCCAATACCCAAAACAAAGCATGAATACTAGCAAAACTGATTTTGTAATAGTCTTGAATAAAACGAGATATGTAAAAGCGAACTGACTCTCCCCAACGAAACTGGAGAGCATGACTTATCTGAGTAAGGGTATAATCCTGAGTAGTAAAGAGTCTACCAATCAAACAAAATTTACCAATTACAATACGGTTTGGGGTATAGCGAAAAGCGTGGACACGAGGAGGACTTAAATTGGAAGGTGAAGCTTGATCATAATGAAGATTAGAGGGTGGATTGTCAAGAGATAGATGGTTTCCGAATTAACTACCATTGTGGAAATACCAAAGAAGAGTTAAGAAGAAAAAACAAGAGCAAGCAAACAAGAGCCAAAAACAAGCAGGAGGTAAATAGATTCAGAGTAGAACCAACTAGAAGAGATTATATAGCTTAAACCCTAGAGGCTTATCTAAATAACCTATACTCATGCATGATTAGCTAGCTAGTTGTAGGCAATGGGTTTTGCATGCGCATGCAGGGAGCAAGAAGATATTAGGTGAATCTATTCATTTAATACGAGTAGACAATGCAAGAAGAGATAAGATCAAACAATTTGATCATAATCTAGATGGTCCGAATTTAATCAAGCCAAACGGGATAACCTGATGATGTGATGAAATGATCTCTACCCTTAGATTAGCAGTTGGAATAGTAACCTAAGCATTTAAGAAGGTGAGGTGAAAGCATGGATAGCACAAGTACGTGAACAGTGACATGTTAAAATCTAGCTAATATGATAGGACATTTTTCAAATTCAAATTTTGTTTAATTTATTTTAAAGATAATCACGAGAGCCATTGCCTCATCATCAGATGGAAAATTTATGCATGCATATCATAATTGTGCATGTGTATATCCTGCAGCCTTTCCTAGAGAAACCGAGAATGAATGCATGTTATGAGTTTAGACTTATGGCCTGTTAACATAAATTTTTGCAGAGAAGAAATCTTGGCGAAAATGACTACTGATACAATCCCAAAAGGGAAAAAACCTTTAGCATATTCTTTTGGTTTGGTTGTATTTAATGAAAATTGGATTTAATGAGTGAAAAACTCTAGTTGAAAACTGACAATCTAAGATTTAATGCCTTAAAAGGATGTGACTAATCATCCAAAAAAAAATTCGCATAGAAACCGAGAGTTGAGAATACTAAAAGATGAACATTAAATGGGTTAATGAATGATTTTCCATATAAAATAAACCAAGAGTTGAGAGTATTGAGAATCCAAAGAGAGATAAGAACAAAAGAAAAGCAGAGAAAAGGCAAAAGAAGATGAATTTTTCATTGAATGGGAAGGAGATGCGAATGAAGATTGAAGTTGCTGCAGTAAGAAAGCAGATTCCATGTATCTTTGGAGGAAAAGATCATGTGTTATGGGTTCCTCATCATCATCCTCTTGTGATCCATGAGCATTATCCATTAACAGTATTGGATCAGGAAGAACAAGATCCAGAAGAAAGAGAAGAAGTTGATATTGAGCCAGAGACAGGGGATAGAGATAGTGAGATAACAAGATCTGAGCTTAACAGAGATGGGATTGTTGATATTGAGACAGAGACAGGTGAGAGAGAAGATGTTGTTTCCAAGTCTAAAAAGGAAGAAATTGATGGTGAAGTTGAGCCTGTTCCTGAATCAACCAAGTCTGAGAGGAGAGAAGATACAAGCGTTTTTGAAGCTGTTCTAGGGGAGATTGATCCAGAGACAGGAGAAGAAGAAGCATCATCAATGAACAAATCAGAAAAGGAAGAAGAGGAGAAAGCAGAATAGAAGAAATTTAGAGAAAAGCAAGGTAGGGGTGAACAATGGGTATGTAAAAAGAACTATTATCTGAAAATTCAAAAAGAAAATCAAGAACTACCAGATGAAATCTTTTAAATTAGTTTTACTTAGTTGTGTTTTGGATGTGTATGATGAAGGTGTTTTTATATAAATATGTGAATGTTTTTATGATTTTAAAATGAGGGATGTTTTATGCTTTGAGCATGCTAGAACACATATAAACAGTTCAAATGACTAACTTCAAACCAAGACACTACAAAGCATGCCACAAATTTTCTTGCTCAATCCAAACAGTTGAATGATATTCAAAGCAGAACAACATAACAAACGGTTCTATGATTTTCCTATCAGCACATATAAACAGTTAAGGCTAAATGACAGCAATAAACTTAGTTCAAAAGACTAAATCCAAGCAGAGACACAAAAGCATACTACGAATTTCATTTCTCAATCAAAACAGTTATCATACTTCCAAACAGAATTACAGAAACAATATAACTAATGATGAACAATCACAGATGATACTCATTAAAGATATTCTGAGAAGTAAATCCTGAAAGATACTCATTCTTTATGCATATGGATGAATTATATAGGATGCACATGAAATGCTATTCATCAACAATCAATCTGATTTCCATAGCCTTCGATTCAAAGAGATTTTCCTTTACCAGGAGCCAGCAGTTCGAAACTACTCCATAACGGCTCTATTTGCTTAGTTTACTGTTTTGGAGAAGAGAGAGAGAGGTAGTTGGATGATGAGTTCTGCATCGGAGATAGTTTGCGAAAACTAAACATAGGTTTTTAGCCAGAAAATCGAGATAAGGAGTTATAAGAGCATCTCCAATGGTGTTTGGATGTGAATCCTATGTGGAGACCTAAAAAATAGGGATTTCATTAATGTTGAATACAAATAAATTCTAATTTTTAAAACCATCTCCAATGGTAGTTGGATACATATTTATTTTGATACACTTGTCGTTTAGTTATAGAATTTGATTAACAAAATAAATTAAAAACAGTAACAAAATAATATTATTGATGACGTGGGTTTGGAAGAGAGTTTCTAAATACCCAAACTCTCATCCAAACTCAATTTGCCAAATCATATCCAACTTTAAATATACCAACACCGTTGGAGAGTGTTTTTTTGTGTAGAGTTTCTAAAATCCTATGTGTCATCAATTTTTTTCCAAACTCAAACACCATTGGAGATGCTCTAAATATGAAAATGATTTAGTTTAGAGAAGAAAGAATAATTCTAGGAGCCGTATCTTCTTTTCAAGATCCGTCCAGACACCGTAAACTTGCATGTGATTATCTCCTAATCTTAATGAATTAGAGCACAAAAACAATAATATAGAGCACATAACGAAAGATTTGGAACCGATGTGCATCAAAGATGCAAATATCACTATATACATATGCATAGGGAGCATCGGAGATAGTTTGCGAAAACTAAACATAGGTTTTTAGCCAGAAAATCGAGATAAGGAGTTATAAATATGAAAATGATTTAGTTTAGAGAAGAAAGAATAATTCTAGGA
>JAJJMA010085100.1:0-10288 GCA_023529015.1 Papaver nudicaule
GGAGGCTTACCCCATCTTATCTGGGGAATGGTAAGTGAATGCATATAAGGTTACATCTGCGACACTTAATCTTACGTATTTGCCTGTTCCTATCAACATTAATCCTTCGAGACTTTTGAAATAAGACAGCTTTTTGTATGCAAATGGAGTTGATCAATGATTTTGTTCAAATGCTGTGTATAGGTTGTTAGAATAGCAGCTGTGCAGCATAGCACGTACATGGTGAATTCAGTGTGTCATACATGGGGGAAAAGGATATGGAACACTAGTGACCTATCAAAGAACAATTGGGTGGTGGGCTTATTAGGATTTGGAGAAGGGTGGCACAACAACCATCACGCCTTTGAGTTCTCAGCTCGAGTAGGGCTCGAATGGTGGCAGCTTGACGTGCCTTGGTACATTATAAAGCTACTTGAGCATCTTGGATTAGCGACAGACGTTAAAGTCCCTACGGAGATTCAAAAACTAAAACTGTCTTTCAAAATACATAACGAAATCTCCTCGAAATGAAAAGTAGAAATATGCACCCTTTTAATAAGTGTCATGGGTTTTTTCGGGCCCAGATGATTAACATATGTTATTGGAAAAAGCTATGGAACACCATATCGGACGTTAACACTCGCAGCGACGGAACCAGGATTTTATGTTATGGGGGACTATTTTTTTTTTCCCCCACAAAGTGATCATAGTGTAAAAAATAAGGCGGCCGTAGGCCGACCGAAAATTTTAGACGTATATATTCGACCCCTATAATAGAAAATTAATCGAATCAATAGCTCCAATACACAATCTTACGGTACTTTGGAAAACTCAAGACAAAAGAACAAAAAAAACATGACTAAAAGTGAACATGAGGAATTGGAACGATAATATAAATTGATGAAATTGTCAGAATAAAATAAAAATGAACCAAGGATGGACTAAAAGGGTTATATTTTTTCCACCCATGGGGGGCTAAACATAAAACTTTGATATTTGAAAGGGCCTAAATCCTATTTTGTGGAATTTAGGGGGGGCATCAGCATACCCTAGCCCCTCTAATTCCGTCGCTAAACACTCGTTAAGTTAATAATCTCTTTATTAAAAAGAAAGGGTCCTTAGGAATCGGGCTATCCGGGCCGTCCAATCCTGTGATGGAATTTCGACCCTTAGATCGCGAAAGTCAATTGTAAGTCATTTGTGGCCGTCGGATCTGCTCCGGTTGTCTTTGTTTGCCATGGCTCGATGGTTGGTGTGCCGAGGTTAGAGCACCACTTCTGTTGGGTATATCGTATACGTAATTGTAATAACTGTGTGTGAAAAGATTGATTGGAAACTAAAGATTGATTATCTGGTGGTGTGATCGATTAGATGCAGAGTTCAATTTATTCTGTAGGGTGGTCGATAGTAGTATGCTAAATAAGAAGATATGAAAACCCGTGAGAATATTCGCAGCAAGAAGGAACTGCCGCTGACAGAGAGATCGATGAGTGAAAGTGATGATCATGAGTATCGGTGATTGCAAAGATGTCGATTGCCGGTGATTAAGGGAGTAGGAATCATTACTGGGAACTCCATTCTTCCCGATTCCTAGGGTAATGAGATTAATTTGTCTTTCATGGCATATATGTTTCGTGGTCAATCTATTGCAGGTCTGTCACTGCTTTTGCTCCTTTAATTAAGATGCTTAGAAATATTGCTTCAAGTAGTCGTCTAACTTCTTTGCAATTTGCTACTTCTGTTGCCAACAAGACGCATGGCCAATCGTCCTGCACGGATTTATATCGGGTTCCAAGTGAATTAGTCCGGCCGAAAACGTTGTTATATGACCGATAAAAAAAAAAACGTTGTTATATAAGGAACAGTGAAAGAAGCAAGCCTGTTATGAATCCAGGTCCAACAGGCCTCTTGGTAAAATGTTTTTGCCAAGTTGGTCATAACCGCTAGACTAATCAAGGTTCAAAAATGCAAACAGATGCAAGTTGGTGAGAATAGTAACTATTATTTGGCTGTTCTATGCAAGGAAATGATGAAGGTAACGCAACAGTATGATTCGATAAGAGAACCCAAGCAAGTTGTACCTGTTGCTGCTGATTACCAACATCAACTATCCGTAACCAAAGTCTGATCATTGAAAACTAATCATGCTTTTATCCGATTCCCATGTGGACCGTCCAAAACTGAAGTAATTCGTGAACATACGATATTCAGCATGGGCCTCTTGCTTGCAAGACGTGTGGTCTCCGCTTTGACCTGGGCCTCTACCTTTAGACGTGGAACCCACATGGACTTACATATATATATATATATATATAGAAACATTGAGATAGAAATAGCTGTATTAATGTATAGACGTACGATATTAATGTACATATGTTGTTTCCAATGTGCATGCAGTATAATGTTTAGTACTCCAGAAAACGTTTTGCATTGATAACGTGTAAATTCATGGGTTTTATGGCTGGGTTCCATCTCAACAAGAGTATTTTTAGTTCGTTAACCTTAGAGAAGAAAATAACATAATTGGATTTGTGGCGCAATGCAAGGGCACCCGCGAGTTAGATTGGACGGCTAAAGTTTCTTATAAATTGCCTAACCTACGGCCGGGGCCATAGGCCCCGGCTGACTTCACCTGACCAACCAAATATCGAAGGCTTGAGTTGACCAGTTTAAGAATTTGTTAACCCATAGGCCCCGGCCGATATGATCCGACCAACATAACATTGGAGCATTATTAGTCCCGGATAATACCTATAAAAATGAACAAAAAGGTTGAGCCCCGGCCGTAGGCGGGGTGATACCTAGTCTCTTTAAAATAATAGAATTCAGTGATCCCAACTAGGCTAGGACAAGCTAAAATTTAACTCGTTAAAGTAATAATCTCTCTAAATTAATAAAATTTTCCTGTCCCAAAACTATTAATTTAAAGAGTTTCAACGGTAGTTATCAAATTTATTACAGGGGCCCAGAAGCAGCTTCGTCAGCTAACACAAGTAAGAATTACTTAGACACGTAGTTTAAACAATCAAAAACATCTCTACGAGGCAGGCGTTGGTGTTGTTTTGATTTTGGCATTCTTTTCTTGCTAGGAAACTAATTTAGATTTCATTGTTTGTTGAGCATTGTAGTAGTCTTCAACAGTTCTGTCAATAGAGAGGGATAGGACTTCTCCAAATCTGCATACCCATCGGACTTCATAACCTCTGCACACAAAATATTTAATGGGTCAGAAAATAATTGTTACCGGAAACTGAACAGAATACTTGCTAGTCCTGAGTGGTTTTTATAAAAGAAACTATAATTTCTCAAACTCTAGACAGAACAGTCACCTTCCAAATTTTCAGGTTTAGCTGCAAAGCTTAGACATACAGTTTTTAGTTCTGGGCACCCATGTTGATGTGCTAGGGAAAGTGTTGTTGCCACAGTATTCGCAGTTAGTTCTCCACGTAATTTCTCCGCACACATGAGTTTCAATCGAGCAAGTTGATAGCGATCTGCTGCAGCAAGCAGATGTTGCATGACTGCAGTTGAGGCGCAAATAGAATTTGAATCAGAAAGCTCATGTGTTTCAGGAAGTTCATCCGAGTACATAAATAGCAACATGGCCTGCAACACATCATATGATTTTTGAACACATATACATAGAAAACAAAACAACGAATTGTCAAAAAAGCCTTACCTTAAAGACAAAGGGATCTAACTCTTTAATTACTACTGTTGTCTCCTTGTCTGGATTACCCACTAGTCCATAAAATTGAGCTTCAAATACGGGAGATTGAGCTGCAAGAATCCACTTATGAGCTTTGAAGAACTCATCGCCAACTTGAATCGTAATATCAGAACCAATTTCAGATTCCAACAAACCCTTGAGTTTCTTAATCATATCTGACGGAGGTACTGGAATAACATAATGTTTTCCCTCTTCAACACGTGTTTGGATTACTCCGACTGTACAATGAATGATAAGACAATCATCCTTGATATAAATATTTCTTGAAGCCTCCAACGCCGACCTCTTGATATACTTCGGAAATCCCCTGAAATTAATCAGTATAAAAACGTCATTTATGCATTAGGACAGTCTACAATAGAAGAGTATTTCATAAAAATGCATCAACAAGTTTGGAAGTAAATCAATGAATCTGGAAGTATTTTTTTTGTAGTTTTTTAAACGGAGACGACACCGTCACAAGTGTCAGCGCCGTTGTCCGGGACGGAGCCAGGATTTTTAGTTGGGTGGTGCATTCTGGAAAAAAAAATTCCTACCTAAACTAGTCTTGCTCTTTTTTTATGTCAATCATAATAATTTGCATCACAAAATAAAAGAAAAATGGTAAATTTATGCTAAGAAAATCAATTATTCACGGTATCAAATTTCGGTAAAAAGAAATACTAATTGTTAATGGCATGATTCTTTCATTAGTAATGGTATCAAAAATATATAGCTTTCTCGATCTATGTGACTAAGCAATCACTTAACCATTCATCACCCATCCAATTTTGTAGACGCAAAGACTCTTTCAGCTGTAGCGGTAGCAACCAGTAAGATTAGCGCTATCTTTATAAGCTTATACACCCAATTGCTAACTAGTTTTTCTCACCAACAGGTCTAGCACTACTAACTACTCCTAACCATTTTTCAAAACTTTGGGTGGTGCCATGGACCCACCCAATGTATTAATAGCTCTGTCCCTGGTCGTTGTTATACTGTGGGAGGAGAGTATATGACACCTCTATACTCAAAAGTAATTGCCATCTAGAATAATACTCCCATTTGATGAGTTGCATCAGGCCAATTTGCACTGCATACAAGGCGTACCCATAATTGATGCAATGAGGCTTTGTGATGCAATTTAAATGCCTCAAGCATGCGAAATTACTGGTTCTATTATCCTAGTTTCTATGAATGCAATTTAACCCCTAAAGCAGCTAAGGGATTCAACAAACCATAGGAATTGGAAAACCTGGACTTACCAATGCGAAGCTTCCTTAGTGCCATACTTAAATGTATGTATAAATTGTTGATGAGCACCATAGATCTCTTTTCCGGTTTCGTCCACTACTTTAAATTCAATCGATGCCTTAACTTCTCCGGTGCTTACTAACTCAGCGAACACGGATACATAAGCAGGATCAACATCACCATCTGGATAAAAACGTATAACCCAGTCATGACCACCAACTGTGAATTTGCCACTAGTCTTGAATTTACCAAGTCCCGTTCCCTCTGCTAGAGAATATCTTTTTATCTTAAACTCATGAGAACCTTCCACAGTCTCATAAACTAACTGTGACGACGACTCTGAATCTCTCGGCCTTTGGGCGGCCATATATGATCTTCAGATATTGAAGCTGACTTAAGAGCTTCTCGTGGTTGTGTATATTTTCTATGTGGAAGGGTGGGAAGATATCTTTTATCTTGTTTTGCAACTATTTTTCCTAAATATAAGGAATCCAAATGAATCCTTCTCCAACCCATATATATATTTTTACTTATTGTCATATAGATTTTATTACCCAAAAACAATATATTTTTCTTATATTTTATAAATTATACTGGTTATACCAGTGGAGTATATATTTTCAATTAATAAAATCTGACTAGGATGGGAAGACATCCTCTATCGTAAATGTGAATGTGCACAAACCAACGACAATATCGTACGTTAGACTATCTTCTGGTCAAATTGAGCCGTGGTGCCTTTGAGAGCCTTCTGATATTGCACATCTCACCCGTCATCGGTGTGTTGAGAGAATTCTGATGTTAGGCTTGTCAAGTTTCCTAGTTTTAATGGAATTGGAACGAGAAATTGTTTAATGATATTCTAGTATCTATAGTTGTTGTAAATAAATAATCTCTTTAGGAATATTAATTGGAGCCATTAAATCTGTTTGAAGTTAAAGACATAATCATAAGGTCACTGAGTGAACCAAGACCAATGAGTATAGTACCTTCAAAGTTGTTATTTCCTAAGTTTAGGACAAGCAAATACAAAGGTTTTAGGATGATCATTGGAAACGTGATACTGAGATTGTTGTCATTTAGCTCCACGTATATATAACAGAGATGTCTAGTTGAAGCTCATTTGAAGCATTTCCAGTGAAATTGTTGTTGCCGAGGTTTAGATATGTAAAAAAAACAGCATGCAGTACCCTATACTAGTAGGTATAATCCCAGATAATTTGTTGTGGGAGAGGTTAATCTTTTCTGAGCTAGTGTACGACATTACTGGCTTTTGTGAACATAATGAAGAAGGAACTGAACCTGAAAGTTCATCGTCATTATTTAACTGATAGCTAGGTTCTATTGTCTGAGGACAGAACTTTTGAGAACTGATTTTGTGTCAGTCAAACGATTTGGGCATCACTCCTTTACTCAGGGTGCTCCAATGTGCCAGTGAAGATAAAAAAATTAAAGGGATGTAGTATTAACCTTGTGCACTGGCGTCTGCAATTGTAATTCTTTGTAATTACTTTTTTCATTTGGGCTGAATGCAATCCCAACTACTGATTACTTAACAAGAATAGAAGTCCGGCTGCCTTTACGTTATGTTTTGGGATATGCAGGCAAGAAGAGGAAGCTAATAACCACCTTGCCAAATGGCTCCAGAAGTTACTAGCTATTAAATTACAGGTTCTAAGATGAAAGTGGATTTGGTCTAAATCTTCTCGAAACCAATCATTCTACTAAGTGGAAGCAGAAATCATTGCAGAAGAGTATCTGAAGTTTTCATTCAATAATTTGGGAATGTTGCTATGCGTAAAATGATTGTTTTTTCAATGGAAACGATACCATTCATAAAGATCAGGATTGAAAAACTGAAAAAAAAAAAAAAAAACTTGATGTTATAATAAGGATCAACTGAAAACTTATTTCAGATCACTTCTTTCCTGCAAAGATCTTAGATATGTAAACGAGGAACCGTGGCTAAGATGAAAGTGGCTTGCAGGGTCAACCGTAGCTTGGGCATCTGGACACGAATCTTCTTAGTCCCGTGCCTTAAACAAAAATAGTTTTCAAGATGACTAACAGAAATATCGACTCAACTTATTTTAGAGAAGCAAATTTTCACAAAGAAAAAGTAAAGATGGGACTCCATATATAAACTTAGTTGAACCAATTACCGCAAGAAGGAACTGTGTTGAAGTCAAACAAAAGCTCGTACTCAGACAAAGCGAGCTTCATCCGCAAGTAAATTAAACTTAATGCTTTAAATACATAAGGAGGTGGCTAAAACTCCACAATTGCATGCAGAAATCAAAATTCTAAGACCCTTTTTCGACTTAAATATTATTATTATTATTATTTTTTTTTTGCTCCAACTCTATAATGCATCAAACACTCTTGCACAAGTATTATGTTTCTAACATGTTAATAATTCTTTTGCTAATTCTTGCTCAATGTCATGTTCCAAACTCCTTAACAATGTTTTCACTAAGTAATAAAGTGTGTTGTTCTCCCCCGTCATATTTACCATAGATATTACTTAACCACTCTCACATACCACAACACAGAGTTAGAACAATCAAAACCATCTCTACGAGGCAGTCGTTGGTGTTGCAGAAACACAAAACATTCTCACCGGACTTTAGATTTCATTGTTTATTGAACATTTGCAGTAGTCTTCAACAGTTCTGTCAACAGAGAGGGACAAGACTTCTCCAAATCTGCATACCCATCAGACTTCATAACCTCTGCACACAAAACATTAATGGGTAAGAAAATAATTGTTAAGGAAAACTAACGTACAAACTTGCTAGTCCTCGGAATTGTTATAAAAACAGCTATAAAAACACGATACTCACCTCCCAAATTTTCAGGTTTAGCTGCAAAGTGTAGACATACAGTTTTCAGTTCTGGGCATCCATATTGGTGTGCTAGGGAAAGTGTTGTTGCCACACTATTCGCAGTTAGTTCTTCATGTAATTTCTTCGCACACATGACTTTCAATCGAGCAAGTTGATAGCGATTTGCTGCAGCGAGCAGATGTTGCATGATTGTAGTTGAGGCGCAAAGAGAATTTGAATCAGAAAGCTCACGTGGTTCAGGAAGTTCATCCGAGTACATAAATAGCAACATGGCCTGCAACACGTCGTATGATTATAAGGTGGAGACACTAGTAAATTTATACATAAAGGTAAAAAATAAATATGGCTGTATACCTGAAAGACAAAGGGTTCTAACTCTTCAATTACTACTATTGTTTCCTTGTCTGGATTACCCACTAATCCGTAAAACTGAGCTCTAAATACGGGAGACTGAGCTGCAAGAATCCACTTATGGGCTCTGAAGAACTCATTGCCAACCTGGAAAGTGATGTCAGAATCAATTTCAGATTCCAGAAAACTCTTGAGATTCTGAATCATATCCGATGGAGGTACAGGAATAACATAATTTTTCTCCTCTTCAACACGAGTTTGGATTACTCCAACTGTACAATGAATGATAAGACAATCATCCTTGAGATAACTTGAGGTTGAGGCCTCCAACGCCGACCTCTTGATGTACTTCTGATATCCCCTGAAATTAATCCGTATAAAAACGTCATTTATGCACTAGGCGCACAATCTACAATTGAAGGGTATGTATAAATAAAGTTGGGAGCAAACGTATAGTCTGTACGTAGTTTGTCCTTTTTTTTTTTTGTAGTTTTTCAAACGGATACGACACCGTCACAAGCGTCAGCGCTGTTGTTCTACTGTGGGAGGAGAGTACATGACAATTAGTTGCCATCTAGCTAATTCCCATTTGATGAGTTGCACCAGGCCAATATTTGCACTGCATACAAGGCGTACGTAGCCATAACTCATTGATGCAGCTTAAATGCCTAAAGAATGCCAAATTACTGGTCTACTATCCTAGCTAGCTTCTCAACTGCTTGAACAGCCCCTGAAAGGCCAAGGGATTCAACTTGATTCAAAAAAAAAACATAGGAATTGGAAAACCGGGACTTACCGATCCGAATCTGCTGTGCCAAACTTAAATGTATTTATAAATTGGAATTGAGAACCATGTTTCTCTTTTCCGCTTTGGTCCACTACTTTAAATCCAACCAATGCCCTAACTTCTCCAGTGCTTACTAACTCAAGGAACAAGGATATGTAGCCATGATCATCATCACCATCTGGATAAAAACGTATAACCCAGTCATGACCACCAACTGTGAATTTGCCACTAGTTTTGAATTCATCAACTCCCGTTCCCTTTGCTAGAGAATATCCTTCTATCGTAAACTCATGAGAACCTTTCACAGTCTCATAAATCAACTGTGACGATGAAGTAATAACCTGATCATTAGTATCAGACTCTGAAACTCTCTTCCTTTTGGGAGCCATATGATCTTCAGATATTGAAGCTGAAGTGTGAACAAAGAAAAACATGTATAGTCCCAGAGAACTCCTCCTTTTATAGGAAAACAATTGAAAGACTTCTATTCCAAAGAAAACCTAGTTGCCTAATTTAAAATATCAAGCCCTTAATATAAAGCCTATCGCGACCCTGTTTTCAATGTGCAACCCTAATCTGTGACTACCATTTTTCTACTACCATTTGCTACCAGTCTTAGGTGGCAACTCCCATAATATTCTATTCCAAAATTCCTAAACTAAAGAAGCAAAACACTTTATTCCTTTGCCAAACGACCCCTTAGAAATACTCTAAACTCTCTTTGTACCAAATTCCTGCCTCTAAGATCTCCATAACATTGCAAAGAATCAATCAAGAAGGTATTCACATCGAAATCCCATTATGAGTCTCTATCGGTTAACTTATGAAGAAATGAGGATTGCTTCAAAGAATTTTAGTGAAATCGTGAGGACACATCTGGAATGACTTATAACGGGAAGAATTAAAGAATGTTTTACTTTTTACTTGATTAACCACACCTGTTAGTTCATTCACTTCTAGTATCAAAGCTTGATTTAATTTCTTGTGTACCTTTTCATATTATAGGGATTTATAAATTTTGAAACACGCTGTGATTTCATTTTTGGAAATTAATTGGAAGGAATTCGTATGCGGGGTTTCAGAAATTTACACCATATATACAGATGCAAAATAATTGAGTTTTGAGAATTTTCGTTGTTTAGTTTTTACTCCTGTTCTTGCAAGTTCAAGGTTATTTATGAGTTACAGAAGAAAATAGAGGAAGATGAAGTAAACTGATGGTGGGCCCAAATTAGGTGATGTGGCAATGAATTTAAGTGCCACCTAATGTTGGTAGTAATGGTATCACAAAAGTGGTAGCCACAATTATTTTTCGTCTTTCAATATCCAAACCATACTAAAAACAACAATATCAAATTCCAA
>JAJJMA010085136.1:0-12983 GCA_023529015.1 Papaver nudicaule
ATGAGTAAGATATGGGTGACATATAGCCCGGCTCATAGTAATTCCAATCGCGTTGCTTGTTGATCTGTAAGGGATGGGAGAAAAATATAAGACTCCAAGAGCACTCCCTATGGGACGACTCTCGGCTAACCAAACACTTATATATGATCGCCGACGGGCACGAGAAACATTGCGTGGGTAAATGAATCGCATATATAGTTAGATCAGTAAAATGATCTATGCTAGAGGTTAGCCGGATAACCATACAAAAAAAACCATTTTGAGATCGATTGACAAGACCATTAATGAAAATACAAGTGCAAAAGAGCACTCTTGACTTATGAATCAAAATCATGAGAGATATTACTCAGCGAAAATTCTTGTTAAGACTGAATGAGTTTTTACATAAACAACATGATATAAGAAATAATACTACAAATGTCGACGAAACAAAAGTTTTTTTTAGAGAGAGCATATAGCTCATACTTCATAAAATTACCTAAAGGTACATAAAATAGCATATATATATATAAGGCTTCGATTCTTCAGACACAAGATCATCGATCGCTGAGTTATCCTGGGTAGTAGGGGACTTCCCAATGGCTTGAACCTTCAACGGTTTTGGAGAGCTTATTTTGGCATAACCCTTGGGCTCCTCTCCATCAGACAAAGTTCATCGCTGTCACTTCCATCTTCATCGCTTTCCTCCTCGTCTTCACTCTCATATTTTCCTCGGGGACATCCTCAGTAAGCAAGATATACTGTTCGGGTGGAAGATTGTTCTCAGGGAAAAATTCATTTACAAATAGTTGAGCCCCGATAAAGCCAGCCCTTTCCAAGTCTTCGTTGAACTGTTCTTCCTGTTCTGTCATCTTCTTCTGGGCCTCGCTCAACTGGAGTTGAAGATTATCATGAATCTCCCCGAGTTTTTGAGCTTTGGTAGAGCTAGACTTATTTTTATCCTCGCAGTCATGATGTTCTTGAAGTTGATTCGTCAGCTCGGTGATCTTACCTGAGCAACCTTGATGTTCCTCTAACACCTTGTTCAATCTCTCCTCACAACCTTCATGAACTTGAATCTTCTCAGCCAACTCGATAATCTTGTCAGCACACCCTTAATGAGTCTTGACTATCTCATTTTGTCGACTGAGATCACCCTCCAATTCCTTGATACGCGTTGAAACCATATAAAGAAAACATAGAGTTAGAGTAGAGGCAAATCTCAAACTGAGGCAATAAAATACTCTAGAAATCTACCTTCTAACTCATGAACATGTCTACGTGCACCCTCTTGACCCAGTCTAAACTGAGTCATATGAAACTCGAAATTTTGATTGGCACAAGGCCCTAGCATTTGCACTGTTTGTTGTTCATGGGTGGTACATTGCCGATACAAGTCAATGGCTCGAGTTTCATGCCTCGCTGCAGCATCTTTTCAACGTTGAGCTTGGAAAAGCGCACTATCCTTCTCGGCGTCCAGTTGTTTAACTTGAGAAGCTAATTCTTCAACTTTTTCTCTCTCGCCTTTCCATAAAGAATTGGCTCGCGAATGATTGACTTCAGCCTCCTTTTTTGCTTTAATTGCAATCTTTTCTCGGCGAATTGCCTCGTCACGTTGTTCAGTCACCCAACCTAATTCTGTACGAGAAGCTTGGTAGGAATGGATAAGGTTATGGATAAGATCCCCGGCTTGGTCCAGCTCTCGGCGAAACCATTTAAGATCCTTAAAATAACCAAATAACAGATTGCATTGTCTAGCGTTATTGTGCCTTAGGATCTGAATATCCGACTCAGCTTGCTATAACCTGTCATTTGGTTGGGGTCGGCATCCCATTGTTGTAGGTACTATTTGGAGAAGCTTAGTCTCTAAAGTTGCCTCTTCTCATGTTGGTAAAGAAATTGAGAGCTATCTCAGTGACTTTCAGTTTGGGGTGGGGGTACCTTGTGGGGTTGAGTCCATTCTTCATGCGGTTAACAGGCTTCTTGAGGCGAAGAGGGACTCATCGTCTACGTCCATGCTCTTGGTTGATTTCTCTAAGGCCTTCAATCTTGTAAGCAGGTCTGCAATGATTAGAGAGCTGATGAAACACTGTCATTCCATCTCTAAGTGGGTAGAGTTCTGTTATGCGGCTCCTGCTAGACTATACTATATGGACACGACTCTTGCTTCAGCACAGGGAGTACAAGGGGGATCCTCTTGGCCCCTTGTTATTTGCTTTGACTCTTCACCCCTTGATTCATAGGATTGCGGATTTGTGCTCCTTGGACCTCCAAGCATGGTATTTGGATGATGGGGCCTTAGTCGGGGACACGTTGATGGCGGCCAAAGCCCTGGACATTATTCAACAAGAGGGTGTTTCTCTGGGGTTGCATCTTAACGTCTCGAAGACTGAACTTTTCTGGCCTACAATTGATACCAAAGGTTTAGTTGAGGGCGTTTTCCCACCTCGCATATACCGACCAACGGAGGGAGTTAAGTTGTTGGGGGGACCTGTTAGCCTGAACCCCCAGTTTTGCAAAAGTATGATAGTTAACAAAGTTCATAAAACCACAGTCTTGATTGATGCTATACAGAAGCTCAAAGATCCCCAAGGTGAGTTTTTATTGTTGAGGAACTGTTCAAGTGTCTCGAGGTTATACTTTGCTATGCGGACAACTAAGCCTGAGTACTTGGGAGAGGCACAAATTCTTTTTGATAATCACCTCAAATAGTTTCTTAGACATCTTGTTACGGGGGATGGGACGGGATTTGGTCTCCTACAACAAAGGCTTGCTACACTTCCCATCAAGTGTGGTGGACTAGGGGTGTACACCATGGAGGATATTATGCAGTATTGCTATTTGGCATCTTGCTTCCAGACAAGAGCTCAGCAGGAAAACATTTTGAGGCAGTCTGGTGTGTCCGATTTGAGTATCAGTTTTGATCATGCACTTTCCTTATACAAACAGGTATGTGGTATTGAGAGTTCTTCATTATGCATTGATGATATTTCCCCCCATTCTATGAGTTCTTTGGCAATCACATACTTCGATGCAGTGAAGAAAGATCTACCTAATCGGTTTGTTATGACGGAACGAGATTCAGCTTTGTGGCAGAGCAACAGGATCAAGCATGCACAAGATTATTTTTTGGCCATTCCAATAGTCGGGCTTAGTCAAAAACTTGGGTTTCGACATTTCAGAGCTATCTTGCGTTATAGGCTTGGGGTCCCTCTTTTCGAGGAAGGTGACAGTTGCACCAGTTGTGGTAGGGAAATGGATATTTTTGGGAACCATGCCTTGCATTGCTCAAGTGGCATTGGTCTCAAATATAGACATGACCTGGTTCGTGATACCTTTGCTGATATTTGTTATCGTGCAGGTGTCCCAGCTAGGAAAGAGGTTGATTTGGGATTCCTTTCAGATACCGGATTAGCTTTGAGACCTGCAGATGTCTTGGTGTATAACTGGGATAATGGACATGATGTGTGTATGGATATCACAGTTGTTTCACCTTTTACAGGTGTTGGGGTGCGCGTTTTTTTTTTCCTGGCAAGGCAATTGAGGACGCTGTCGTTCGCAAAAAAAGAAAAGTACTTGGAGAAATGTACTGCTAAGGGATTTGTCCTTGGAGTGCTGACTTTTACCACTTTAGGGGAGTTGGGTAGTGACATTGTGGAGTTCCTGAAGAGATTGCGGAATTATATGGCTAGCCACGATGCAAACATCACAGTAGGGGATTTTCTTTTCCATAGGATAAGAGTTGTACTTCAAAAAGGGATTGGAGCTCAGCTTGTTGCCAGGCTCCCATCCAATTCTTGTAAGCTTCTTTCAGTTGATGATGATTAATAAAATTTAATTGAAATTAAAAAAAAAAACTGTAAGAGTTCAGAATGGCTTACTTTGTTGTACTTCCACTTGCTGGTCTCTTTAAGTAAGATTTTCAGATAGCCTCTTAACTTCTTATTTTTCCACCTTAAGATCCTTCTCAAATTGCCGAATCTCACTCCTTAACTGACTGTTAACCCATTCAAGATCTTCATTCGCAGCGACAAGACTGAGGCCATGGTAAAATTCTGGGACAAATACCCATCGAATCAAAATTCGAGGTGATACAAAAGGAAATTCATACCGACAAGTCCTTACCATGTTAAGTAGATTGAAATGTTCTTGGTAAGGCAAAACAAATGCTCCTTCGTATAAGTCGGAGGTATGAACAAACCCAGGCTTACTATACTTGGTCAATGTTTCAAAATATTCAGAGTCTTTACATCCCTTGGATATGCTGAGACCAGAAATGCTTCGGCGGGCATGTTTGATGGTGGCTTATTTGTGCTAGAGCTTCTGCCAGGACCTCTCGCTGGGACAGCTCGCTTAGGATTTCTAGGCAACCTGTCAAGCATGGCTAAGCCGGTAAGATGTTGCTCGGACGTAGATTCTTCGGTTACTTGACCTTGCACATTGGTCGTTATAAGTTGGCCCTCTTGGTTAGGCTCAGTACTTTGATCATCTTGATGAGAATACAGATCACCAAAGCTGGTGGTGACCCCATCATCGTTCATCCCCTAGCTCATTTCCACATCCAGTACATCATTTACATCCTTGAAAGTAGTTTATTTGCCTGCATACTGCTCAACATTCTCATGGCTAATGGTTGTTGTTTCTTGTGTTTGCTCAGTACCAGAGTCACCTCGGTGAGGCATCTCCTTTTATCGCTGAGGCACTGTCTCGCTAACCTTAACAGTTTCTTTGGTTAACACGATAGCAGGGTTTGTTCGCTGAGGCATTTCCTTGCCCTTCTGGCTGGTGGAGTTTTTAATTGGTTGCTCCTCGCAACTAACTTTCTGCACATGCTCGTTCATTGAAGGTTGGGTAGGTTTTGGGAGCTTCATCCTCTTTCGAAGTTCGTCGTCCCTTTGTTTTTGGCTTGGGGAACCTGCGAGTCAAAAGTGAATAGTGGATGTTTGTTACCTGATCTGAGCCTCCAGTCTCTGCTCGACTGCGCTTCTTGCTCTTGGTTGTCTTCTTAGCATCCTCCACATCATAGTTGGGTAGTTTGAGCCAATTACCCTTGGCATCCTTCTGAATGATAACTTGCTCGTCTCTGTATTGACAGTCCAATGAATCTCCCAGAAGTTATAGTCGGCGAATTGTTCATGACCCTCAACGAATTCGGTACGTGGGGTTGTCTTTTCATCGTCGATCTAACCCTTTAACCAAGGTCCTTCAACCCAGCAGGGAAGATTGGACCAACCAGTTTCATTGCTATAGAGCATAGTTGGAACTTCTCTGGTACTAGTCATATCAACGTCGCCGAGGAATTTCTCTTCGGGATTTCTTTTGGCAACAAGACGGTAGGCCCAGGGTTCTCCTATTCGCTCATAAGGCCTAACCTCATATTGAGACATGAAATTGTCCAAAGTGTATAGCCCTGGGGAACTAAACTGTTTATTCTTAGGGAGATGAGGATAGTTTGTATTTCCTTCTCGGCGACTATTTCATTCCATCATCACTCGAATAGAATTATTGGTGAGTTGGAAAAGGCTTTTCTTGATTTGCAGGAGAAGATCGAGAATGAAGGTGTTGTTAGGATTGTACAAAGTGAATTTTAATCCAGCTTTGAGCTGACCAAAAGCTACAACAACTCTTGTTTCTCCTTGGTTGTCTCGGTGAATATCCTCTAAAGTCATAGGGGTTTGAGGAGAAGAAAGACCTTCAAATTTGGTTATGGTGGGGAATTGATTCTGGACCTACAACATATCCAGCTCAAACAACCACAAAGGTACGCTCAAGCTTACATGGGTTAATATGCTAATCCCACATGTTGTTTGTGCAAAGAGTAAGAATCTGAGCAAACTTTAAAGTCCGTGTATCAAAACTTTTAAAGTGATTCTACTCATACCTGATACGAAGCTTCTTCTTAACTTTAATTACTCCCCCGTACTTGATACTTTGAAAAAGTACAGCAAGTAAGCACATGATGTTCTCCCCCTATGGTTATGAACCACAAGAACAAGAACCATATGTATTCTCCCTCTATTTGTCACAAAAATATGACAAAGTAGTTTGAGACTAGGGTTTCATAAACCTATGGAATAGGTTAAGCTAAGTACTCGCATACCAAGTTTAAGATGACATAACTAGGAAATCAGGACGATGATCTCTAAGTTGATTCATCTTTGGAGAAATATAAACACACTTTTCTCCTAATATTCCACATCCACGCTCCCCAAAAAGATTTGTTATTAAGCGCAAGCTCAGTTAAGAACTCTCCCCCATGTGGTGTTATTCAATAAAGAACAACTTACAAAGCCTAACATGGACAAAACAATTTAATGTTATCCAGTATACCTTTGTTTATAATTTCTTTCTGTTAGGGCATTGTCCGGTCAAACCCACTAGCGTTGGTATGTCAAGCTAGTTGTCAGTTTTAGGTGTCAAAAGTCAATTCTTGATTTAGCCTACTAGAGTTTAGATTTCGGAAATGGGATATAGACAAAGTAGTAGAGACCTTGAAGACAAAGACTGTGAAGACAAAGAAGACATCAATTATTCTTCATCGATAAAAGGTTAGTAGGAGTTATGACTCTATGGATTTTCTTCTATTTCTACTTCATCTATTCTTTCGAAATAGTCAACTACTTTAGTAGTCATAATAGTGATTGAGATCGTATTCTTGCGTAACATGGCCTTGTGTCATGACCAGTGTTTGATCCCACAAATACTGTGAGTCAAGAATGTATGAGACAGATTCGGTGCCATATGTCCATTACAATGGTTTGCTTGCAAACTGTTAATTGGATATGGATGAATCTAAAGGAGTGCTCTTGAGCAAAGAGTCCATGGATCACAGCTGAGGACGTTCTCACGTCTAAGTTCTGGCTCAGCCCAGTACTTCCGCGGAATCCAGATTTGACGAAATCTGACAGGCGCACGGTTCACGAACCGGTTTGCGTACCAGACACTCGGAAATTCCCTGAGTTCGAGATGGCTATTTTGTTCACGTACCAGTACGTGAACCTGACGGTAGCTGTCTTACTGGTGTCGGATTTAGTGAATATTCTCCTAGAATTTCACCCTGAGTCAAATTCCAAAACTCCTTTATCTCTTAGATGGACTTGTGTAAAACATAAAGACCTTTTGTGTTCCATCTAACGATCCTCAATGAGTCAATAAGATAAGATTATCTCTGGTCTGTTGGATTCTATCTTGAAGTGTTTTAGAGCTAACAAAACACTTGGCAGATAATTCTAAAAAGAATTCCAATTGAGATTAATCTCTTATTACTTGGTTATCAAGTTTAGGGTTTCCCTAACTTGTGGGACAAGTAATTGATTGCTTTATTCCTAAGCAACCTATCTTATTGAGTGCTATAAATAGAGGTGTCTACGGACAGATACCGCAAGCATTAAGCATACGTGAAGGTCCTTAGGGAAGATAGCGTAAACTCTTTTCACTTCGGTGAATGCTTGTTGTGGTATAGTCATCCTCTATAGGTTGCAGCTCCTTTGGGAACTCCCTACGACTATAAAGACTTCCTTAGAGAGTTGGGAAGCACAGGTAGGAGATTGAAACCATCTTTGGTTGAAATCGGATTAACCTGTAACCTTGGTAACCTGATCACGTTCTTGTCTATTCTAAAGTCCGTCTCTTCTGATATACGGCTATTCAAGAACTGATACGTTACTCAACAAGGTTGGAAAGGTAGCAACGCACGGCTGCACTCGGTGTTGTAAGACCTAGTTAGCTCCGGTTATACAAGTTCCTTAAGTGGTTCTTCGTGTATAACTGAGGTAGATTCAGATTGGGCATTGCTTACTTGGTTTGCTTGTCAGCCCCGATTCAAGAAGTAGATTTCCGTATGACCTGGATTTAACAATCCGAAGGAAGTCATCTTGTGTATGGTAAACTGAAGAGGACAGTTACACCATACGTCAACAGTTTGGTTTAAACGCCAGTATTGCTGACACAAGCCTTTGACATCGGTCAAAGCAACTCCTAGGCCTGTAACGGACGTCAGCTAGGGGAATCAAGTGCGTGACGATCAGTGGGGATCCAGAGACGTAAGGAAGGCGACAGTAGCCAATTCGCTTGGAGGGCTTGAGTTGGTCTCTGCTACATCCCAGACCGAAGTCTTATAGTGGGCTAGTATTTGTAGTCAGTTTGTACTGGGCGGTGTTCAAACTGGACGAGGTCCCGAGGTTTTTCTGCAAGGCAGTTTCCTCGTTAAAAAAACGTTTGGTGTCTTGTGTGCTTTTACTTTCCGCATTATAACTCTGATTTATAATTAAAGCACCAAGTAGTACGTTATTGCCTAACTGTCGAGATTACTCCAGTTAGAGGTTTGGATATTGATTTTTGAGATCGTCCAGACTTTAACCATAAGACTCACGAGCCAAAACGAAAAGTTGGTAGTATTTCGGTACCCCTCCTTTTTCACTTTCCCTTAGCCAGATTTTTGGAAAAGAGTATATGATTCTGAGTTTGTGAAAACCCTAAAAATCTTACAATCAAAAGTTTCTTGATCATGAGAAAAAGCTTAACTTTTGTAATAGACATAACTTTGCATCACTACCGAGGTAATGGAAAGAGCTATGTGTCGCAATAAGATTGAGGTAGCAAATCAAGTATTGCAAGCATCATTAATAATCATCTAAGAAGAACTTTTATTAATGAAATAAAGTAGTACATGCTGAAAAACTCTAAAAAGCATGAAAAGGCTAACTACTTCTAGATATAGTTTATATTTCTTAGGCAAAAGTAAGAACAAGTTCTCACAAGGAATCAACTATTCTAATCTACTAAGAAAGAGAAAACAAAAAGTTGTAGGTTGCAACTTTACGTAGAATTGCTACTGGAAGGCTGACCATTATTCTTGGCATTACAGATTTCACAAAACTTGTTGTCAGCAAGTTTGTTGATCTGTATTTTCATGAGAGCAAGCTCATTCTTCACTGCTTCCAACTGGGACATGAGTAAAACATTCTTTCTTGTAGTAGCCATTGTGTTGTTTTTCATGGCTTCATAATCTATGAAGAATCGAAAGACAATATCAGCTGATATCTGTACATCTTGATCCAGATTTTCATATTCATAAGCATCTAAGGAATAAACCGAAGGCTGGTATTCATGAAAATCAAGACATTCTTTCTTTTTCTTCAGAGTCTCTTCTTCCCTTCCTATCTCTTTAGAGCCTTTGGCATTGTTATACTTCTCCATTGTTTAGGTAAGATAGCAGAGAAAATACTTGAATAATTATTCCTCAAGTATTGTGGTACTTATATGGAAATACCAAGAAAAGATTAACTCAAATATGTTACACAATTTTGCACACCCAGAGTCCCTTAGGGTTTGTGTTTGTGTTTTAGAAAACAATAGTGTGATCTATTTTGAGATTTGAGTGACTCTTTTTCGCAGATAAACTCTATTTTCCGCGCAATTGAGTTTTAGTACGGAAAAACACTTCCGACGGTTCGTGAACCGTATGGATAAAGTTTCTGAGCCCGTCAGCCCAGTTTAGTGTTTTTATACGTTCCTCAATATGGTTTCTTGAATTAACCATTGTTAGGGCATTGTCCGGTCAAACCCACTAGCGTTGGTATGTCAAGCTAGTTGTCAGTTTTAGGTGTCAAAACTCAATTCTTGATTTAGCCTACTAGAGTTTAGATTTCAGAATTGGGATATAGACAAAGTAGTAGAGACCTTGAAGACGAAGACTGTGAAGACAAAGAAGACATCAATTATTCTTCATCGACAAAAGGTTAGTAGGAGTTATGACTTTATGGATATTCTTCTATTCTACTTCATCAATTTGTAGTATCACTACTTTGAATACTACTTATTTGAAGATGTCTTCTTTTTCATCAATTAATCGAGGTTATTAAATTAAAATTTTAATTGATGATTGCAATGCTTGATCTTAATTGATTATCTTTATGAATGTATTGCAAAACCGTGAACTTGCTTTTTTAGCCATACCACCCGTTCGGGTAAAGCAGTTCATGAAAGATTATCAAAATCCATGCTTCTGACTCTTATGTCTAAGAGGAGACGATTTTTGATAATAAGGTACCTCGTAGACTACAATGTTGAACTCCGCTGGATTAAATGTTGTACCTTTAATTCTTAGTCTTACAACCACTAGAAAGGGGTAACCTAATGTTTTCTCTAAGGGCGATGGTTGACCGAAACTCTCTGAGAAAGTAGGAAGATTAAACCTTGAATTCCTATTTGACCGTAACTGGCTAGGAAAGAAAAACATATCTACAATTTCACTTGTGAAAATTGTACCCCAAGAATTTATTCTAAAACCTTGCTTGGGACGGTAGTCGCGTTGTTCCTTATGGAATGACACATTGGGGGGAGAGTTCTTTTGAACTTGTGCTTCATGGTAATATCTTTTTGGGGAGAGCGGTTGTGGAATCTACGAGAGAATTGCATCTTTTTATCTCTCGTTTAAGGTATGTTTACCTTTCTCTACATTGATTATTGCAATTTTATGAGGATTCCTATATTTCTTTTCTTTGTCTATTTTATGACAAAAAGGGGGAGAAATCTTGTAGTAAGGGGGAGTAAAATCTTTCTATCTACTACGAGAATTGTCTACGACGTTGTCATAGAGGGAGTAAAATCGATGTGCTTGTCATGTCAAAGCAAAAGTTAGTGTATTGAGTAAGGGGGAGAACATATCAAATTGTGTAGTATCTTGAAGCATCGATGCAATATGCTTACAAGTTTTACATACTACTCAATTGCATAACAAACTCTTGTTGGACTATGTCCTTCTAGTAACCAAGATATGTGGTGACTTTGAGTTTGTTATCCCTTGAATCTTCGCTTGCAGGGACACTAAGACGTTGAATATTACAAGAAGATCAAGTACATTATGGTTAGGGTTAAAAGATTTTACTTTTTGAATCCATATGTAAGATTGGTTTTTGTCACAAAAATTGACAAAGGGGGAGATTGTTAGAGCATTGCTCGGTTGAACCCACTGATGTTGCTATCTCAAGTCAGTTGTCAAGTTTATGAGACAAAAACATAATCCTTGATAAGTTTACACTACAACTCGGACTAGGATAACTCTAGGTAATCGAGACGAAGACTGATGAAGACGAAGACCGAAGTTTACTAATTGATAAATCATAACGTCCTCGCTAAAGGTTAGAAAGGTTTTTCCTTTCCGTATCGTATTTACCATTTCTATCATACTAATAGTCTATGATGTTGTTTATATGATCCGAAGGTATTCTAGGATTTTCGCCTTTGCATTTGTCACACTTGTGATAATATGTATAGCTAGAGTATTTTGAGTTGTCTCTTGAAATGACCCCAACGGTGAACGCGTTCATGAACGCGTTCATGAACGCGTACATGTGTTGGTTTTGGCATTTCAGAGAACGAGCTAAAGTCTGTATGAACGCGTACATACAAGTTCAAGAATTTTCCTGAATTATCCTGAACTCTATTGACTGCTCTATGAACGCGTACATATAAGCCATGCGAAAACTTCCAACTCCATATCTTGAAGTTTTCTGTCTAGGCATGAATAGTTCTTGGACTCGTCATTACTTGGCCCATGGAATTCAACAACTTAATCCAAGCGATGTTCAAACAAAGTATTTGGACAAGAACAAGGTGGGAAGTGAAATATTTTTCTTAAGGTGGGATGAGATGTCAATCCTTATCGCACTTAGTGTGAAGAAGGTAGAGCATGGTTATGCTCTTGATGTGGTATTGAGTCTTTTTCCGAACTAAGTTTGCCTTCCTTAGTTCCGGCTCTCTTGAATTTCTACGCTCCTTGTGTTGCCCTTAAGGAGTTAGAGTGACCTCGATCTTTATTGGCTGCTTCAAAGATTCGAATCACATTCATGAGTCTGGCCGCTTTCCTTTGCAGTCTATTAGCATGCTTGACTTTACGTCTATAGATATGGCACTGCTTGTAACCATGTCCCTTTTTGGCACAATAGCTGCACCCAACAAGGCGTTGCTTGTGTAATATAGGGATGATTACCTCTTTGCAAGATATGTCACTAGAGATTGTGTCCATGGGGGTGGGACATTTTTCTAGTTCTGATTTGGAATCACCCATATTATCAGACTTGACATATTCTGCAACTAGAGCTATTTCACTTTCTTCATCAGCTGAGTAGTAAACATCAGATGAATCATCAAGTGAGGCTGTAAAGGCTTTCCCTCCGGTATATTTTTTCCGATTGGGACATTCTTCAGCCAAATGGCCAAAACCTTTGCATCTATAACATTGTGGCATATCATCATCATCTCCCCTTCTGTTCCCTTCTTTGGGTGGGACTCTATCATGAGGCTTAGGAGTTGATGGTGGGGCGTTCTTGATGAATCGTTTACCTCTCTTCTTTAGAAGATCTCTAAACTGACGAGTTATCAAAGATAGCTCTTCATCAGATTCATTACCACTATGATTGCCGGAGTCGGTGTTCGAAGTACACTCACTACACCATATTTGGCTGTATGCAACAGCCAGTTTCAGTTGCGTAGTTGACTCGCAACACCAGCGAGCCGTTGCTAAACACGGTGTTTCTAAATTTAGCAACGGTAATGTTGCCGTTGCTTAATTCGAGTAGCAACTGTTTGGCAACGGCCCAGTTCATGTTGCTAGATTTTTTCCTAGCAACAGCTACTAAACTGTTGCTAATTTTTTACCGAAAGTAAAAAAAAATAACCAGGTCAAAGAAGACCAACCTTGATTTTGACTTGGTCAAGTCTCTGACTTAGTCAAAAAAAGATCAACCTCATTTGACCCGGTCAGAACCAGTATACCCCCAAATATTTACCCTGCATTTATACAAATTATTTCACCCTAATGCAATTAACCAAAACCCCCAAAAAATTCTCTCATTCAATCAATTTTTCTCATAAATTCTCCTTATTCAATATATATAAATTATGAACTTGAATACAACTACAACTACTATAAATTCCACATACAAGTGTAATATCACACCACATTTACAATGATGAAGAAGCAAATAAGCTAGACAACTAAG
>JAJJMA010085141.1:0-13893 GCA_023529015.1 Papaver nudicaule
TCATATGACCTCTTCATACATCCACTCCAATTTTGCACATCCTGACCAATCTTATAAAACAAAAGCAACTCATCACCAGAAACCTTAAACAAGACAGGATTCCACATTGGCACATCAGGCTCTTCATCGGCAATGGCTGGAGAGTGCCAGCAACTGTCCTTGTACCTCTGCAACCAAATTTTCACATCCGGCGCTCCTTCAGCACTTCCACCGAAATACGCAACTAGCAAATGGTCTTTCTCGATCTCGACTATAGTAGAAGCATGACAACTCTTGAAAGGAACAGAATTTTCACCAAATGTGAACTCCTCTAACAATACAATTTTCATTTCAAGTGGATATGTATGTAGTAAGTGGGATTTTAACTAACTGAAATCACTAATGCTACTACTTGTTCTTCAGAGGATTTAGAGATCTATGATCGATCTTAATCATGAATCATTAAGAAAAAGGCGTTGAAAATCATAAAAATATAAATAAAGAATTGCATGTGAAGATAGAGATAACACCTGTTGATTAGCACCGACAGTGGAATATTAGCATTCGGAATATTACAATATGTAAATTCAATTCAATATAATAATCAACAAAATCAGAGTGGCGCAGCGGAAGCGTGGTGGGCCCATAACCCACAGGTCCCAGGATCGAAACCTGGCTCTGATAATACTTTTTCTCTCCATTGATAATTTTTTGCACTGCTAAGTTTTTTCTACCATTCATCTTCCTGGTTTAGTCTGCATTTTGCTCTACAGGTTTTCGTGTTCAAATGAATTGAATAAATAGGCATCCCCAAATAAGAGATAGGAGAACCTTAAAAGAGACATACAAGAACTGAAGACTGTTATCCAACAAGATTGAATTCAAATATAGTATATGTTGCCTGGTTGTAGAGAAGGCACTTGACATCAGTTATGACTTATGAACATTCTCTGGAGTACTTGTATTTCGCCAACAACTTCCTCCCGTTTCTTTCCAACCATACTGTGTACCAAATCGGCAAATTATCCTTGTCGAGTTGCCCTAATGAGAGTTTCCAACACAATTTTAGAATACCCATTTAAGTCTGCAACTACAGAGAAACTAGTTCCAACAACTTGTTTCTTCACTGTGGAGGAGTACAGGTGGGAATTGGTCACTCACGCACTGTAATCTGTTGCACATCAAGCATCTATTTATCGTGCTTTTCCCAGACTCCCTAAGGCCCCTTCCTATGGGACACTCAAAACAAAAATTTTGGCTATTTTGGCCGGCTATGGACCTAGCAAACAAGGGTTTTGACGTTGCAAAGTTGCAAATTTGCAACTTTGCAACGTCAGATGGAATTAGTATCTATCGATGGAAATAGTGTCGACGATACAAATTCCATCGATGTCGACGGAATTTATGTCGAGGTCGATAGAATTTGTATCGACAGATACTATTTCCATCGATATAGATTCAGGTCATCCATCCACTCGTTCATGAGTTCGCCTATAAATGAGCAACTTCAACCTCATTCACTCACACCTTCGGCTTTACTTTTCTCCTCCTTCACTTTGAAAATGGTGGGATCTCCTCAATATGAACCACGCTATAGTCATTTTAGGTTCACTAAGGAAGAGGATTTATGCATTTGTAGGAACTATGTGCGGCAAACGATGGAACGTGCCAATCCTATACAGTCGAATATAGGGGGGCGAACTTTATGGGGTGCGATACTAGAAGAATTTTTGAAAGAGCATCCTGGAAACATTAGGAGTCGTACTGAACAGTCATTATCCGGTCGTTTCTGCAAGATCAAGGAAAAGGTTAATACGTTTTTTCTAATAGTAATTCAAAAAAATCGTCTAAGGATCGTTGGCCAAACCAACGACGAAGTCATTAATGCCGCGTTAGAGGAGTGGAGAGTACGCCATAATGGAAAGTCTTTCTGTTATGATGGTTGTTTCAATATCCTTGCGGTGTTGCCAAAATACTCGCCTTTTTTATCGATGGCCGCACACGGTGTACTTTAAATTTAATGTAATGCAACTATTTTTTTAAGGAAAACTTGCATTGATTAGATACCAAAAGATTAAACATTGTTAATTAACTTTTTTCATCCAAGAAGAACAGAAACACTACAAAAAAAAAACCTAACATGTCCGCAAACTACAACTCGGATCCTTATTGAGGAGGAAATCCGGGGCTGAATAGGCCTTGCTGCGCCAATCCCAAAAATTCTTCACCCCTGTCACGCAATTCTTGAGATTCTGAATCAACATCCATGTGGGACTCAGAAGAGCTACCTGGAACTGTAGTTGCATCAGAATCATTCGTCGGACCATAACCCTGATGAGCTACGGGCTGCCATACTGTAGAGTTGGTATTATATCGCTGAAACCCTCCCTCCGTAGGAATATATTCATTTTGCGATGCCTGGCCCTCTTGTTGGGATGGAACCCAGTTCTGGGGCCATGGTCCTTGAGGCAAGCCTGCCACCAAGGACCCTGGTGCACTCACGGGACTTACATCTGATCCACGAAAAGGCATATTAGCATAATTAAAGGGAGCACGGATCGTCGCTGGAGGAGTAGTATGAACATTGGGACTGTTGTTGGAGTTGCGAGTCCTAGCCCCACCGCTACTTGGAACCCTACTCGGGGTGCTTGCGCTCGGACTTCTTCTACTACGAGTGTTATGATTGTGAGCTTGGACAACAGGGCTAGTGTTCTGAAGTGGAGTGTTTAGATCAAAGTTAAGGATTGAACTTGTCCTCCACTTGTTTATCTCCTCGATGTGCATATGCTGAAATCTACCCACGAAGTTGTGATAATCGTTACATCTTTGCTGAAGCACCTGATATGGCACATTTACCATACTGTATGGTAGACCCTCCCCGGGAAGAGCATTATCCAACGAGAATGGAACCTGGCCGCCACTACTGGCATCAATCGTTTGAACTTCCCAAGCAAAAGGTGGTAAATCCGTGGAATATGGCTGAGTAGGGTAAAAATATGTTTGTGTAGACGATGATTCGCCTGGAACGGATTGCGAAGGCGGTTGTGAGGGAAGGAAATTACCACCAAGTGGAAGTATACCTATTGCTGGGAGGTCAGACCCACCGTAATTTTCCGGCTCTGTCAATATAGTTGTATCGGCAACCTTTCTAAACCATTGAATGTATTCTTCATACGTTCCTTCTTGAATCAGCTTAAACGTATCATTCTGAGATGTCTCCCACTCCCCCAAAGAATCTCTCACCCGTTCATAATCGGCCTTCGAAATTATGCCGTCATCGAATGGGTTGATTGCTTTTACTAAGTTCCCAGTATGCTGATATACGAGTCGCTCTCCATAGTACCAAACACCCTCTTTTGATATAGGGCTATACAATACACACCTGGTCAAGCTCTTGGTGTACATCTCGGTGAGATTTGGATCAGTCCCCCACTCCTCCCACATATTGTACGACCAGCCCTTGTAATTAGAAGTGGTCCGTTGGGCTCCTTGCATCCGGCCAACACACCTGCTTGTGGTTCCATCTGTTAGCTGTTTTGGCGCCCAATTTCCTTGTGCGAACATTTTCATAATTGGAAATTGACGCTGTGTTTGCGCCAAAGTGGGATGGTTCACTTTAAAATGAATGTACCACCAGAACTGCGAACATAAAATAAATTACATTATATTTGCAGGTAAAGAATAATACATTTGATGAATAGCAGTTGAGGCTTTCTTACCTCTAAGATGTGATGATACGCATCGAAGCTAAAGGATGATCCGGAGGAGACATCTCTCAGGTTCCTGTGTATCTCCGCTAAAATTGGAGTTCCCCAATCATACTTATGTGCAATTTCCAGGTTTTCCAAAGTCTCCAGAAAACCAAAGGGTGCCATCGAACTAGCATTGGGGAAAAAACTATAGGATAGAATCCACAATACAAATACTCTTTCGATCTCATCCTGCTCGTGTTCAGGATTATCTACTTCACCGTCTTTGTAAATTGCACAATAATTTACCAAAAAATTTCTCAAATCTGCAACACTCAAACCCTCACCTCTAACATTAAACCCATATTGTTCGAGTAAAGGAAGTCGTTCGGACCAGCGAGTTTTCCACTTGGGTAAGTTGTATGGAATCTCAGGTCCGTTGCACATGATGCCGGTGATCATGTACAAATCCAGGGGACTGATTCCTACATGCATCATCATATTTAATTATCACATTATGTGCATATATAATATTGGCTTGCCCAATTAAATTTCTAATTAAAAAACTTACCCGCCTCAAAGTCTGGAAAGAAAAATGTATTTGAATTTCTCCAGTACCGCTCGATTAACGCCCTTTGTATACTTTTTTTCTCATTGTGAGTGTCGATGTAATAAAACTCTTTCCATGGGTACCGTTTTACGCGTTCTTTAACCGAAGGTGGAAGTTTATCGTACATGCCCTTCACTAATCCAGTGCCTATACGTATTGTAATATTTAGTAATTAAAATGGGCGTATCAAATTATAACCAATAACAGTAGGCCAAAAAATAAAAAACTTACCGCCCCTGTAGAAAATTTTGTTATTATTCCTTGATAAATGCCCCTGTATAAGACTAACACTGCAGAGTTTTCTTACATTAGCCCACTCGTAATCTTTATCTTGTGTCCAGGAGATATTGGTGGGCTGCTCGATGTGCTCTTCGGGCTCAACAAATTCTTCTTCAACTGGTTCTTTTCTGGTTTCCCTTCTCTTGTTTTGGTTCCCAATCGCATTCTTAATTGATTTTGTAAGTCGCTTCATGATGGACTAAAACTTGTTAGAAGAAAAAAAAATTACAGAACTATTTTGGAGAGAACAGAAGAGAAGGAAGTCGGGTGGAGAAGATGAGTTTCATCGTCTCTAAATCCTTCAATTTATAGTCGATAGAAATAGTGTCGACACAGATAGGAAAAGTGTCGACATCGATACAAATTGTATCGACGACACAAATTTCATCTGTCGATGAAAATAGTGTCGACATCGATACAATTTGTATCGATCGACTCTTTTTGTGTCGACACCACTGCCCAAAAAAACTTTTGCTAGGCCACGTGGGATTGCAAATACATGCATTTGCCAGTTTCCACTGGAACCGGCCTAAGCAAATCCATAGTGGGAGCACGCTTACAACAAAGAATCCAGACCATGAAGGAGATAAAACCACTTGGGATACCATAGACACTGGTGGACGAAGAAGATAAAACCATCTACGTACTCTAACAAGAAGCAACTGAAAATGAAGCCTTACCTTGGCTCCTATCAGCATTGGCCTTCACGGTCATTAGAGCTTTGAAGTAAGGTTATTCATCAAGTGAAATAACTTAGCCGTGTCTTCAATTTGTTCTGCTTCAAGGCCTCTTCTTAAAAATCACAGAAAACAATTCTACCGAGTTTTTCTACCAATATAATGAAGAATGGACATGGCGTTGTTAACTGTTGATCAATCGCACAGAAGCCACAAGACAAAGCAGGATAGATAGGCCATAAATCACGATACGCTGTCACCTATACAGTACTCAAATTTGAAAGACTAAGATCATGAGTAAATCAATGCAGAACAACTTGTATTAGCCCTGGATGAAGATTATAAAGGCTGATGCGGCATCCCACTACCCTTTGATTAATTTTTTTCTGGTCGCATTAGGCGCCTTAGTCGCGCTTAGGCGTGATGCGATTGGCTTGCCGCCTCGCCTCGCGCCTCAGACAACATATATAACAGGAAGCAACTGAAAATGAAGCCTTACCTGGAAGTCAGGAAAGCAAGGTGGTCTTCAACATCATTAGAACTTAAGGGCTTTAAACAAGTGAAACACCTCAGCCATGTCTGCAATTTCAGCCGCTTCAAAGGTCCCTCTAAAATCAATCTCTTAATTCGACCACGCTACATGCCTTGTCTCTTTTTCTTCACTTTACTAAAGGCTATTCTGCTGCAAAACTTTTAACTTTTTCTACCAACATAATGGAGAACGTATATGACAACAGTTGATCGGAAGCACAGAAACACAAGACAAACCAGGAATCAAAGGCCGGAAAAAATATGATACATTGTAACTTGTACAGAACTCAAGTATGCAAAAGACTAAGATCATGAGAAAAGCAACGCAACATGTATTAGGCCAAGCTGAAGATTATAAAGCCTGTATAACAGCATGCTTAATTTGGGTCCTATTGTATGTGTAAGTAATGTGCACCAACCCATCATTACTTTGTATGACAGCAGGATAAGAGAATTCCATACCCAAATCCTCCTCCAGCGTCACCAAATCGTTCCAGGAATCACCATCGTCTTTAGAGACAGCTACTTTGAGCACACCCCTTGATATTGTGTTATAAGCAAGTACCAATCGACCGTCAGTCAGTTTAACACCATCGATTCCTGAATTTGGATTCGGAAGTTCTGTAGGTTTTGCGTAACTCCAGCTGATTCCATCATCGTGCGAATCTAACATGTAAATCTTCTCTAACCCAGTGAAAGACCGCAGTAGCACCCGTAAAGTACCATTGGCAGTATGGTATGGTACTGGCTGAATCACTCCTAATGGTTCACCTTCAATGTAAATTGGCCCATACTCTTCCACGTCCTCCCCGCATCTGCCGTAACTTCAACCCAAGAACCCCATGAATTCCAACTCTCCACAGACGAACCACAGTACAGATTCCCATTTGGCAACAAAATCGGCTTGTTCTTAATCGGCCCCAACACCCCAGGCGGCAGCTGTTCTCGTTCCGTCCAAGTCATACCACTGTCATAAGACCTCTTCATACACCCACTCCATTTCTGCACCTCCTGCCCAACTTTATAAAACAAAACCAACTCATCCTCAGACACTTTAAACAACACCGGATTCCACATTGGCACATTCAATTCCTCATCAGCTACAATAGGCGAATGCCAGCATCCGTTTTTATACCTCTGCAACCAAATCCTCACATCCGGTGCACCTTCCGAACTCCCTCATACGCAACTAAAAAATGATCCTTTTCAAGTTCCACAATAGTAGAAGCATGACAACTATTGAAAGGCACTGAATTTACACCAAATGTGAATTCCTCTAGCAATACAATATTCTGCTGGTCAACACCACCTAATCTCCTTCTGTAAGGTGTTAAATTAGACGAATTGTACTGACATTGAAACCAGTCACTGTTATTAGTGGTGGTGGAAATTAGAGATCCGCCGTAACATAAATCAAACAACAACCCAACAACAACAATCAACAGTAGTTGTAATAATACAGCATTCATAATATCTTCTTCAATTCAAACAGTAATTAATGATATTTAAAATTAATAGGTAGTTCAGTTCAAGAGTTGTCGCCTGTGACTGCTGCAGTGATGATTGATGTGTATTGCTTGCCCCCGGGACTGGCTGGTCGTCACAGGTGTTGGGTGCAGCTGAAAGTACTAAGGATCTGCGGCGGCCGCAATTTAGTGACTCTAAACCGGTTGAGAAATTATTTGTCAGTGAAAAATGGACTGAAAATGATGAATTTCTAGCAGAATCAGATTCTAATTGACTGAATCTTGAAAAGGAACGTTGAGATATGGTAAGGTAGAGATAAAAACCGGAGTTGGATTTGTTTCTATGAAGTAATGTAAAAGTATTTGCAATTTTATAACAATAAATCAGAGTGGCGCAGCGGAAGCGTGGTGGGCCCATAACCCACAGGTCCCAGGATCGAAACCTGGCTCTGATATTATTATTATTATTTTTTTTTTTTGGTTATGCCTCTTCCGTCTCTCTAATTCTTGTTTACTTCTACTAGCAAAGAAGAGCCATGGTTGCACAAGCTGTATAGTACTGCAACATCTAATTTCATTTCTTACATTTAAGCAAAAGCAAATTTTGGTTGCCCTGCAAGATGAACACCTCTGCGTTTAATACAATCTGAAGAGACGAAATGAGCTCTGAGTTGACTCGCGTTGACCTAGGTTAAATGCGATTTCTCGATCTTGAGTTCATCTTCTCGCATTCAAATCAGGTGTTTTCGATAACATTTAATTCATCTGGTTAAGTTTAGATCATCATTTGTAATGATTACCTTCATTAAATCCTCTCATTTGGTCTGAATCTCTCTTTTTTTCACAAAAAATCAAAAAACCAAAAAACCGATAATGAGTTCGTCAGTAGATATTTCATCTTTACCTGCTACTACTATGAGAGGAGATTATCCTGCTCTTGCGTTACCAGATAGTATGTTAGATATTGATGAATTTAAATTCAGTCTTATTGGACGGCTTGCTCTTCAGAAACTTTCATTTGTTGAGGCAACAAAAATTTTGGAGGAACAATGGGTCAAGCTTTCAGGTAAAGTTAATTTCATCCCTTTAGGAAAAGGTTTTTTCACTATTCAGCTGTTCAATCAAGAGGATATGATGTATGTGTGGAAAAGCAAGGTCTGGCCTGTTGAAGAGCAATATTTGAGAATTAGGGAATGGATTCCAAATTTTAGGTCTGATTCCCAAAAGATTTCCACCAATGCAGTGTGGGCTAGATTTCCTGGTCTGAGTCTAGAGTATTGGAAAGAAGAAATTGTATTAGCTCTGGGAAAAGCTTTGGGTAACCCTATAAAAGTGGATGAGAATACCATTCATAAGAAATTAGGCTACTATGCAAGTGTACTTGTGGAGATAGACCTTACTGCTAAAATTCCAGAGAAAATTTGGGTGGAGTCCAAATATGGAGGTTTTTATCAGCCTGTGGTGATTCCTAGAATGCCTAAATTTTGTGAGCATTGTCAGGTCATTGGTCATTTAAGCTCTGAATGTAGAACTAAGAAAGAAGCTCCTGTGACAAATGACAATGGAAATCATAATGGGTTTCAGCATGTCAAGAAGAGGAAAAGAAACAATAAGCAGAAAGCTAAAGAGGTGTATGTTCCTAAAGCTACTACTGAACAGGTTCCAATTGTGCAGGATACAGGTTTTGTTCAGAATGATGCTACACAAGATTTGGCCTTAGTTATTTTCTCTAATTCTAATACTTTTCAGGGTGAATCTAGTGGCAGTGAATATGTTTCTTCTCAGCATTTTTCTTCTAACTCTTTTGAAGTATTACAAACAATTCCAGAAGATGATGATGTTATTTTTGATGATGATCCTCAAGAAGTTGATACTCAAAAGCTATTGGAAATGGCTTCATCTCCATCTCCTGTAAGTGTTTTGAGTTCAATTCCTTTTGAGAGTCCATTTCCTAAGGAACCCAGAGCTAAGTTGGTGACAGAGAAGAGGAAGAACCCCATAAGAGTTTTTAAATCTCCTCCTGTTACTAGATTGGCTACTAAGTCCATTTTGAAACCAGTGTTTAATAAGGGGAGTTACACTACTCTCCCTTTTTCTAATCCTAAATGAGGATGATCTTTTGGAATGTCAGGGGCTTGAAGAGAAGCAAAGCCCAAGACAGACTTAGAGATTTTGTTAATAAATACAATCCAACTCTGGTTTGGATTGTTGAGCCTAAAATTAGTGTTAATTCAGCTTCTCAAAAATTAATAAAGTTACCTGGTATGCATCATCAGATTATCCACAATTCTGCTGATGGGAATAAAGGTAACATCTGGTTATTTTGGAATAGATCTGTTGGTACACCTAATATCATTTCCATTTCTAAACAATGCATTACAGTGGAGATAGGTGGTGTTTTGGTGACTGGTGTTCATGCAGATTCTTATATGGTTAATAGAAGGCAGCTATGGGAAGAGCTATGTGATATTAGTCTTCTAAACAAAGCATGGGTAGTTATTGGTGACTTAATTGTGTCCTGTCAATTAATGAAAAACAAGGTGGAAGATCTCCAATCAATAGTGCTATGAGAGATTTTTCTGATTGTTTGAACTTTTGTGGTTTACTTCAAGCTCCACACAGTGGGTTATCATTCTCATGGTCAAATGGCAGGTGTGGTAAGAAAAGAATCTTATGTAATTTAGACAGAGCTTTATTCAACAGCAAATGGATTGAATTGTATAAGGGTTGGAATTATACTGTTGGTGCAAGAGGAGTATCTGATCACAGTCCAATATTTGCTTCTGAGAAGGAAATTCCAAGAGCTAAGAATATTCCTTTTAGAGTTCAAAAAATGTGGTTTACTCATCCTGATTTTTTGAAGTTGGTGAAGGAAACATGGGAGGAAATTTTAGAGGGTAATCCCATTTACATTTTTATGACCAAACTGAAAAAATTGAAGAAAATCCTAAAAAAGTGGAACTGGGAAGTGTTTGGCAACATTTTTGTGAAATTGCAAGAAGCCGAAAAAGATGTTTTGGCGGCAACAACTCAATCTGATGCTGATCCTTCCAATTTGGTTTTATTAGATAAGATGGTAACTGCCCATGGTAGATATGATGCTATTGCTCAACAACACCATTCTTTCTTAAGTGACAAAGCTAGAGTGAATTGGATCAAATATGGGGATGCCAATACTCAGTTTTTTCATACTTCTATAAAACTCAGACAAGCAAAAAATGCTATTGTGGAGCTTCAAGATGATGCAGGATCATTTCTTACCTCCCAAGAAGACATCTCCAACACATTGATCTCTCATTTTGAAAACAAATTTAAGTATGCTGAGGTTAATATAAATGAAGAATTATTCAATGGTATTTCTCCAGTGATAACTGATGAAGATAATAGAATGCTTAATAATGCTCCTTCAGCTGAAGAGATAATGAATGCTGCTTTTGACTTAAATCCTGATGGTGCTCCTGGTCCTGATGGCTTTACTGGTGCCTTTTATAGAGTTGCTTGGGACATTATCAAAGCAGATCTAATTGAAGCTATCAGGTATTGTTGGTGTACTAAATCCATTCCTAGTGGCTTGAATTCAAATTTTTTAGTCCTTATTCCCAAAATCAAAGGTGCTAAGAAAGCTGCTAATTTCAGACCTATTGGCCTTAGCAACTTTTGTTTTAAAATCATTACAAAGATTATCACCATGAGATTGGGGAGCTTACTGCACAAGATTATATCTCCACAACAATGTGCCTTTATCAAGGGCAGGTGTATTCATGATCAGATAATTCTTGCTTCTGAACTTGTTAATGATATGGCTGTAAATAGAAGGGGAGGTAATGTGGGTTTGAAACTAGACATTTCACAAGCTTATGATACATTGAGCTGGAGTTTTCTGAATGCTGCTTTAAAAGCTTTTGGCTTCTCTGTTTGTTTTAGAAACTGGATTTCCACTCTTCTCAACACTTCTAAAATCTCTGTTATGGTGAATGGAGGTCCAGTGGGCTTTTTTGGTGTGGGTAGAGGCTTAAAACAAGGTGATCCTCTTTCACCAATCTTATTTGTCATTGCTGAAGACATTTTAAGCAGGCAAATATGCAACCAAATTGCTGATAGGAAAATTCAGCCAATGGTTTTTAGACATGGTATTCATCCATCCCACCTTTTATTTGCAGATGATATATTTATCTTCTGTAATGGGGGGAAAAAGAGCTTAGATAACCTGAAAAAACTATTGCTTATGTACCAATCTGCTTCAGGTCAAGTAATCAATATTGCTAAAAGCAAATGCTTTGTAGATGGTACTTCTGATGCAAGGAAATTACTTATTTCAGACATAATGCAAATGGGAATTTCTAAATTTCCTGATAAATACCTAGGTGTGATGCTGGTTCAGGGTGCAGTAAAAGCTGAACATTTATGGAGCTTTGTAGAAATGCTTCAAAAAAGACTAGCAATGTGGATTGGTAGATTGCTTTCATTCCATGCAAGACTGACACTGGTATTATCTGTCCTTTGTAGTATTCCCTTATATAATATGTCCATATATAAATGGCCTGTGAAAGTGATGGAGGCTTGTGAAAGAATTGTCAGAAATTTTCTGTGGACAGGGAAATCAGATGAGAAAAAACTAATCACTTTGGCCTGGGAAAAATTTTGTTCTCCAAAAGAAGAAGGAGGTTTAGGAATAAGGAGATTTGAAGATATAAATAAAGCTCTTCTTCTGAAATTGTTATGGAGGATACACAACTCTACTGAAGAGTGGGCTCTTTTCTTCCTGGCTAAATTCAAAGATAAAAATGGTCAATGGATCAAATATCATAAACAATCATCTATTTGGCCTGGGATTAAAATGGTAATTCAGGAGTTTAAAGAAAATACTAGATGGATTGTTGGCTCAGGGGAAAAGATTTCAGTTTGGCATGATAGTTGGGTTTTGGCTAAACCCATAGCTGATTTATTCCCACATCATAATTTGATCACACAATTCCCTGCTATGAAGGTTAGTGATTTAATTTTACATGGACAGTGGCATATTCCTGATTTTCTTCTTCAGTTCTTTCCTATATCATGTTTACCAGTATTACATGGTGGTGTTGATACCTTGATATGGTGTGAAAATCAACAAGGCATATTTACAGTTCAGTCAGCTATGAACACTGTCAGAACTAGTTACCCTATAGTCAAAATATACAACAAAATTTGGAAAAGTTCTGTACATCCTTCAACAGCTGCTAATGTTTGGAAATTAGTAAGGAAAGTATGTGCTACTGAGGATAACTTGAAGAAGAGAGGATTCCATTTTGCTTCCAGATGCTATATCTGCCACAAGGATGAAGATACTCTTGATCATATTCTCTGGAACTGTTGCTTCAGTGTGCAAATCTGGATGTGGATTACAGGTATCTTCTCTTTTACTGTTCCTTCTTGTTTTGAAGATCTGATTACTAGTTGCAAAAGGAAAAGTCCTATCATTCAAGAATTATGGTACATTGCATCCTTCACTACAATGGTGGAGCTTTGGCACTTAAGGAATCAGATTTTCTTTGATAATGTTGTCCCTGAATTGAGTAAACTCAAAAGAAGTATTTTTCATAGAATACAAGGAAGTCAATGTAGACTTAAGGGACACATGTGGGAAACTAACTATGATAGGCAGATTCTTGACTGTTTTGGAATCAGTGCTAGAAAAATCAAGAATTTGAATCCCATTGCTTGTTTCTTCCAACTGCCTGATGAAGGAATTCTACTCCTTTGCTGTGATGGTGCATCAAAAGGAAACCCTGGATTAGCTGGGTATGGTTTCTTAGCTAGAAATCACTGTGGGGATTTTGTCTTTGCTGAAGAAGGTGGGATGGGGATTACTACAAACTTTATGGCTGAAGTTATGGCTGTCATTAGAGCTCTTGAATGGGCATATAGTGAACACCATTACAGGATTATACTTCAAACAGATTCAAAGGCTGTGGTGATGGCTTTCAAAAGTCAGAAAATTCCATGGAACTTTATAGCTAGATGGAGGAAAATTTGCTCACTACTTCACTCCATTCATATGAGGCATGTCTACAGGGAAGTTAACTTTGCAGCTGATGCTTTTGCAAAGGATGCAGTGTCTTTACAGAAAGGGCAAACCAAGTGGTATCACTCCAGACCTGCTCTTTTGAAGAAGATGGAGCTACCTGATACTTGCTATTATAGATTTCCCTGTTGATGCTTTTCCTCTTCTTTTGTTTTACTTCTGTTTGTTCCTTATGTGTTGTTTGTTTTGGGCTTGTATGCCTTTTTTGTCTATTTCTTTAGATTGTGGGCCTGATGGTCCACTGGTTGTAAGACTTCATATTTTCATATTAATAAAATTTACTTAAAAAAAAAAAAAAAAAAAAAAAACCTCTGCGTTCATGCAGCTCGAGTTTTACAATCAGACCATATCGACTGGAGAACAACTCTCATATTTCGATTGACAAGGTTTTTTTTCACACACAAACATGGCTGTTGCTAAAAGAGCAACTTAAAACCCCCCCTTTTTTTTCCCTACTCAAGTCTTTGGGGGCATGACAAGGCTGAAGATTTTACCTTGGCATGCCAATCGCAAGTAGATGCTGATGATACTGGCGCGCCTATACTTCTAAGCACCCAGTTTACCATATCTCTAGACGTTTTCTACGTAGATAACGAAA
>JAJJMA010085152.1:26921-45563 GCA_023529015.1 Papaver nudicaule
TTTAGACATTGATTTTTTAAGGGTAATCAAACAAAGCAATTAAGATAGTGAGTATGATGGGTTGCTGAGTTACAGTACTCCGAGACATTTCAATTTTGATTCATTAAATGAATGAATTTTGACATGGCAAAGAAATTCAAGATATGAATTTTCAATTGATAAGTTAAGATGATGGGTTGTTTTGAAAAACTCTAATTCTAGTGAATGAATGGAGAAGTAAGTTTTAGGAATGATTAATGGACGATTAATTATGAGTTTTGATTTGGGTTTTCTTAAAATAAAAGCTAGAAACGAAAAGAGGGAGAGTTCGGTATTTTTCTTAGTTACAGAAATATACTTTCTCAAGGAATTCTCAAGTCAAACACATAATACAGTCGGTCAAACTGCCACGTATACTATGTTTTCAACCATTAGATACAAAATATCCGATGCTTCATAGGGTTTGTTAAATACCTTTGTCAAAGGCTTTTGTTCATGGATCCCATTCGTTATAAGTAGCCCCTGAATCCGACAATCACTATACACAATGGGGATGATAAAATAACACCCATATGGCTGGATTCTGATTAGAAAAATTTGAGTAATAGTCAAGTATGGAATTTCAATACTTCATTGTGAGAACAGAGTAATTCATCATTGAGTCAAGCTTGGCTTACTATGTGCGATGATTGGAAATTTGGAATAATCAATGACCAACTGCCTAACAATATAGTATATCCCTTTCGTGTCTTAAATTTCCTTTCAATTGCAATGTAACGGTTCAATAAGTTAGTCGTTGAATTTATAAACCAATAACATCCATTAGATCAAAGGGCGGCGCCAACCTCAGCCGTCCGTTTACGACTCCATTCCCATCTTCACGCGTTTCCCTCGTTTTAGTTCCCATATCTGCTAAAAACTTCAGAGTAAACAAATTTTCTAAAGAGAGACTGTGAAGAGATAATTTTGTTTGTTTCATCTTCAAGAGCTTTAATGGCAGATATTCCTCAAAACCCAGATAACGCTAATAACCCACCAGCTGATTTTCCAGCAATTTTAACTCATGGAGGCCGATTTGTTCAGTATAATATCTTTGGTAATTTGTTTGAGATCACTATCAAGTATCGCCCTCCGATAATGCCCATCGGTCGTGGTGCTTATGGAATCGTATGGTAATTACTATATCTTGATTGGCAGCAGCTAATTTTCTGTTTCGATTTTTTTTGTTTTAACGGGGTTGACTTTAATGGCTGATGTTTTCATTTTGTTCTTGTTATTAGTTCTGTGTTGAATTCAGAGACAAATGAAATGCTTGCAATTAAGAAGATTGCTAATGCATTTGATAATTACATGGATGCTAAAAGAACTTTAAGAGAGATTAAACTTCTTCAGCATTTGGATCATGAGAATGTAAGCTATTGATCGTCAACTTACTTTTCTACCAAACTTAAGAGAGATATTTTTTCTCTGCTGATATGTTTTGAGATAATTTTTTAGTACATGACCTAGAATATGAGCTTAACTTAGCTTCAGTTGTTTATTGGTTTTTCTAAATTTGATGAAAAAAACAAGTCTGAAATGGGGTTTTAGGGTTTTGAAGAAGTCATTTTTGTCCAAGATTTTAGCACATAAAATTAGGTTGGAAATATAACTTCTATTGTGTTCAATTTGCATCTGTCGGTGGACTTGGATATGACATCACTGAGGATACAGTACAATCTATTCTGCAATTCTTAAGTGAAGCCTAAAAAATTGTTAAAATCTCAATTGTGCATACAAGAACGTACTCTATTCGTCATATTGGATTCTATACTTTGGGTGCACTTAACAAGTGTGAATTTAAAAGCTTTGCCTTGGATTTTTTCTTTTCTTGATCGGCAAAGAATATGCCATGGATATAACTTCCTTCGTAACTATTGTATCCTGAGTAGACAGAAATGTGCAAACTTAATTTCGTGTTATATGAAATGAGATGCTTGTGGACACAAATAAAGGGCTAAGATGAACATTTTCTTCTATATGAGGATACATAGCGCTGATCATAACAATAACCTTTTTATTCACCAATACATGCTCAAAATCGAAGTTCATCAACTGTAACTTGGGTTGAATCTTGTGTATGTTAAACAGGTTATCGGTATTAGAGACGTTATTCCACCACCAATCCCAAGTACATTTTCTGATGTTTACATTGCCACTGAACTCATGGACAGTGACCTTCATCAAATAATTCGCTCCAATCAAGGTTTATCGGAGGAGCACAGCCAGGTAACGGATAGCTTCTATCCCAAATTCATACTATGATACCAAAAACCTCTAACTCTATGAACTTGTTATGCTGATTTTTTTTTTTTCTTCTTCAATTGTTGTGCAGTATTTCTTGTATCAGATTCTTCGTGGTCTGAAGTATATTCATTCCGCCAATGTTATTCACAGAGATTTAAAACCGAGCAACCTTTTGCTAAATGCAAACTGTGACTTAAAGATTTGTGATTTTGGTTTGGCTCGCCCGACTTCAGAAAATGAATTTATGACAGAGTATGTTGTCACCAGATGGTATAGAGCTCCAGAGTTGTTGCTCAATTCTTCAGATTATACTGCTGCTATTGATGTGTGGTCAGTGGGATGTATTTTTATGGAGCTTATGAATAGAAGACCACTGTTTGCGGGTAGAGATCATGTACATCAGCTGCGGTTACTAACTGAGGTAAGCCGACAATTGTACCATGTTGAACTTGAAGTTTAGGATGTAAAATAACCCCGATGGTGTTTAACAATGGTTATCTTACACATGGTTGTTAACACTGTAGCTTCTGGGCACACCTACTGAAGCTGATCTAGGTTTTGTTCGGAGTGATGATGCAAGAAGGTATCTCCAACAACTACCACCACATCCTCGCCAACCTTTTGCAATGGTTTTCCCACACGTTAACCCGGTTGCCATTGATCTCATTGAAAAAATGTTGACGTTTGACCCTACAAGAAGAATTACAGGTACGCTATTTTATGCCACAGTTTATGAATTACTGTTAGATAATTATCTTCCAACCTGAAGTCAATTTTCAATCTATGACTTTCTCATTACCTGTATACGTATCTTGTACGTATATTTAAGATTAACTAATTTCGTCATAATGTCACCGGTTCACCGCCACTATCTATCCCTAGTAGAACTTTCTTAAGATTCCTCCTCTAGTGGAAAAGCTCTAGAAAAGTTGTTAGTTTGTTTATCGAGCCAAATTTATTGTTATAAATATCATTGTCGTGCTAATAAGCCCGTATCTGTGTTTGGAATGGATAATCATGATCCCTCTCTCAATTTAGAGTCACAGTTATGAGTTGGTCCTTGAGAAATGATTTTACTCTCTTATTAGACCAGCTTTTATGCTAATACGTCTCATTTAACTGAAGAATTCTAAGATGAACTCAACTATTGGTGTACATGTAGTAATTTACTACAGAATTCTACTTCCATAGGAAAATCTGTGTTAGGAAGAGACAAAATACGAAATCGCGGCCTAGCTAGAACATTCTCAGACTCTTACACCTCGTTTGGTGGGGAGAATTGGATTCCTGGGAATCCAATTCCGGGGTAATCCAATTCCAAGGAATTGGATTCCAATCCCAAAAACTAATGTTTGGTTGAAGTAATTCAATTACCTTTGGTTTTACCCAGGAATCCAATTCCATTCCACTACTAGACCAATGGAATGGAAACTATTGTTTTGGGGGGAATTGGATTCCTAGGAATCCAAAATCTTGATTACAGAAAGTTGGTTTGTCATGTTTGGTTCAGGGAATTGGATTCTTTTTCAGGAATTCAATTCTCCCAACCAAACGTTCTATCAGTTCAATTTTTTTTTTTCACTTAAACCATATATGTTCGCTGCGGTCAGTTTCACATAGTAGTTAGTTTAACTGAAATATTGTACCCTGTTGAACTTATGTCTGTGATACACAAGCGAGAAAATTTACGGACAGGAGCCATATAGATTGATTGTCATATTTAGGTGTAGGACTATGCTTGAGGTACTTCAGTAAGAGCGTAGTCAGACTTGGAATATTCTTAAAGCCACATCTGTCAATAGCCATACGAAGCTTTCAATGGTTTTTCGCTCTTTCTCAGTCTATTAGTGTCGCATCGAGAAAGAAAGTAAAAGTGCAGCTGTGTATTGGGCCCAATTGATATGCAAAATATGATAAAATAATTGGTCCTCTTGGAGGTTAAATGCCAAATGATGCCTCACTATTTCTCAACAGAAGCATTTGGTGTTCTTATACAAATATCTTTTTGTCCTCGGTAGCAATACGGTTCATCATATGAATGGTATAGCTGCTTCGGCAGCATTATATTATACTTATGTCTGATATGCAAACCTTCTGGTTTCAACTTTGTGCACTTATTAATTCTCATTATGAATATTAAAAATGTATTTCATGAATGCAGTTGAAGAAGCTTTGGCTCATCCTTACCTTGAAAGGTTGCATGATATAGCCGATGAACCAGTCTGTTCAGTCCCTTTCTCTTTTGAATTCGAACAACAAGTCCTCACAGAAGAGCAGATAAAGGAGATGATATACAGAGAATCCGTGGCATTTAATCCAGAATATTTACATAGGTAAATCTATTTTGTTTCAGGCATTGTTAATGACAATAACCTTGAAAAAATTTAATTCATGTGGTGCAAAACTAGTGACTCATTTATCATAGTATTGCAACCAGTTGAACAAACACTATCAAATGAACTATCTAAACAATTTTTCTATTTTGATTGATTCCTTTTCCTGTGAGGGCTTTCAGATGAGACCCTCTATGGGGTTCGAAAACTTCTGATAACGACCCGTGTGCTTCGTATATGTTGTATTCTATTATGAACATTGTCATATTCATGTAATATTCAGCCTGTTATAGTAAATATGTTCTTTTGTGAAAAAGTTCCTTGATTGTTAAACATGGAGCAATTTGTATTCCCTGCTGTATAAGTTTGATTCTTAAATATTTCTCTGGCTGCTGCATAAAGTTTAAGTACAAAATCGGATTTCGGTTATGACATCCAAATGATCTGTTTTTTTTTTTTTTTTTTTTTTTGAAAATCAAAGAACCTTTTCATTAATGGAAATTCGAGGTTACATTGAGTTGAAGATCCAAAATAAGAGAATACAAAGAGCCTTGAACATACTGTAGAAGTACAATACCGAAAAATCTGACAAGAGAAAGAGAAGGATTAACGGAGTAAGACAAATACAAGTATGAATAAGACCCGATTGAATCGGAGGAAGAATGGTTATACTCGGAAATATATTCCAACCATTTTGTTTGTTTTTCTTCTATAAAAAGATATGCTCCCAAAATAGGAGTGATTTGCTCAAATCTCTTGTAGCTAGTGATGAAACTTCCGTCGTCAAATAAATCACCGATGAAGATCTCGTCGCCGGAAAGATAGATGATGAAGATTCCGATGTAGATTCCGTCGCCGGAGACAACTATGATGAAGTTTTCGTCGTTGGAGTACATCCCTAGTGATCTTAAAACCCAAAACAACCAAGAACCGCCATTAAAACGTACAAAAACCTCCTTGAAGGAGTAGATAAAACCACCTTGAAGGTGTAGATAAACCTCCTTGAAGGAGTAGAAAAACCTCACCATATGGTAAGTAAAAGACATCAAAATTACCTAAACTAAACAACTAATCTATGAAAGCGAGAAAATGGATTGTGACCTGCTCAGATCCGGTCCTAAATGACCAGATCTGAGCAGTGAAGATGGAATTTTAGACGTGTTTTTTTGAAAAAGAAGAGAGAGCTAGAGAGGAGAGAGAGTGTTTTAACAAAATTTAATCATTTCTCTTACATCCAAATGATCTGTTTTGAGTGAATTAAAAAACCATGAAAATTTACTGTAGAGTATCGAAGGCCTGTAGACAGAAATCTTAGCTATATTGAAACCCTAGATCGTACGTTCCGGAAATCATCAGACTTTGTTTTGATTTTAATGTATAGACAATTCATATCCGGGGTTACATAAGATGCTTAGACACTAAGAAAAGTTGTGAAAAGAGAACTTTTGCATGCAAAAAACAGAGGATAGCAAATAAGCAAACTGTATGATTCCATTCCCAACTAGATTTTTGGGTGGGGATACAAAGAAAAGCGAAAAACAAAGGTAAAAGAAAGAAGGGCCTTTCTTTAAGTAAAGCGTGAATCAAAGCTGGGCACTTTCACAAAAGACGTGCTTAAACAAACAAAAACAATTGTCAACTTTCTTGAAGTTTTAAAGCCAATTCTGCTTTCGTTTTGATTTTTGTTTCTGATTAAAAGTTGCCAAAAAAATATAATGTATGAACCGATTTAGTCCCCTCTTGCTTGTAAAGTTTGTCATTATCACTGAACCTAATTTTTCTATTAGTTCTTAATCTCTAAGAGAGTTTCCTAGCTTGCTGCGTTGCAATACGACCATACAAATTTACACGAGTCGCCGCAGAACAGATTCACATCAAAATTCAGCTACCAAACAACAAACGGAGAGGCCTCGGTTCTAGGAAGTATATCCACAGCTATTTGCATTATTTTTTTTTATAGAAGACACTTTAACGACCCATCCCTCTGCCGATATTGTTCCCACTTATCCATTACGGTCATCCGGTAGTGTGGGGTTTTCAACGGGCACCGCTGCGGTCGTCCAACAATAGCTTCCTGGGAGGTCACCCATCCATGGATTACTCCATGACAAAGCACGCTTAACTGCAGAGTTTTTTGTAACTACGGAGCCAACCATGCTTGAAAATCGGCCTCAGTGTTAGGAAAGGATATACCGTTACTTATATTCCAATCGACGAACGCTACCTGCCGAATCGGGGTATTACAGATACACCGAAAGCTCTTGGTATTCTCTATAGGGTTTTATATGTTTCTATTGTTCAATTAAAAAAATCACTTATTCCTGATAATTGCTAGGGGGAAAGCCACTTTTACTAGAGGGAAAGCTGATTTTGGGGTAGAAATAATAAAAAAAATAAAACCTTTATTTTTAATTTTGACTTTTGTTATCTTGGTGAATTGACAAATACGTATACGAAAGACTAGCCTTAAAAAACAATAATTTATAATCAGCATTAGCAAGTCTTCCCACAAAAAATGTTCCATTTTAGACCAATACCCATTATCACTTGAACATTTCCCCAGTGCTTTGTCTTTATTACACTTGAAAGAAGCGTCGAGAGTTTCAAAGATTGCCGCACACGAAACTAGTGTAAAACTGTGTGAATTGCATTATAGTATGTGCAACAAAACCACTCCTCTTCAAGCAATTCCTAATATACAAAACCAAAATTGCATTTCAATCTAGGAAGTCTGATATTGCAAAGCATACAGAGACTTAACACTAAGATCAAACATGAAAACAAAAATAATGTCGACAAACAAATATGATATTCCTTTCCGCGCTAAGAAAAATGAACCAAACAGTGTACCTTTAAGTATTACCTAATTTTGTTGAACAACTACCTGATTAATGGTTTAATCTTCAAAACTTTCACACGAATTAACAAGAGATGAATGGCAATGTACAAAATCACAAGGTAGGGTAAGTATGTATGGAAAATCATAATCAAAAATCAAAAATAATTATTGATAGAGGATTTTTTTTTATTTCCACCCCGAAATCATCTTTCCCTCTAGTAAAAGTGGCTTTCCCCCTAACAATTATCTGATTCCTTCCCGAGGATTCGACCTCGTTAAATTCTTGCCTACTTGTGTGTATGCTTGAGTTCATACATTGTAGCAGTTAGTGAACACTTCCACAAGTTTCAGTGCAACAATTGGCATCTAGAACTCAGGTTTAAAGTCTTGGAGCTAGTACGTAGGTATTCTTAATATTGTTACGGAGGTGTTTTCAGAAAGTTTGAGTTATTCCTAATCTCAAAGATTAGTTTTTATCTTTAATTTTGAGTTATGGTTGATCCGAAGAATCCATTGGAGGAACCCGATAAGGGGACTGCAACTAAGGATAATGAAATTAAAGAAGAAATACTTCATACTCATAGAGCATAATTCAAGGTTGATAGGTTTTCAGGATCCAACAACTTTGGTTTATGGAGTACATATGTAATGAATGCGCTTGTTCAACTTGACCTAGATGAGGCTATAGAAGATCGGTAAAGGAAGATGAGTGATATGCAATGGAACGAGTTGAATAAATTATGTCTTGGTTCGATAAGAGGTTGTTAATTATCAGCACGACTTCAGGTAAAGACCTTTAGGAAAAAATAGAAAAAGAAGTACTTAATGAAGAACGTGGCTAATAGTATACATCTCAAAAGAAATTTGTATATCGTTATAATATGAAGAAAGGTGAAACACTGACGGAGCACCTTGATTTGTTTAATAAAGAAAGGTGAAACTATGCCCAACTTGTCTTTACCTCAGTTCCGAAGAAGAATCACTTAAGAAACTTGCACAACTGGAGCTAACTAGGTCTTACAACACCGTGTGCAGTCGTACATGTTTCATTCAACCTTGTATGTAACATATCAGTTCTTGCTTGAATAACCTTATTGCAGGAGAGAAAGACTATAGAATAGACAATAACGTGATCAGGTTACCAAGGTTACAGGTTAATCTGATAACAACCGCAGAGGTATGTTATCTCCTACCTGAGGTATTTAATTAGCTTACATTCACGGGAGTGATAAGCGAGTTAAGCAGCCGAGGGACCTCCCTTCGAAGTATCAAGACATACTTCGAAGAGGAACTATCAAGAACAAGGGTCGAACTCTAGGCCGCGATAGGAGAAAAGTACTATTTCTAAGCTCCAGCCTTGACCCACACTCCCCCATTGTGCTACTTTATTATCGAGGCCCAGAATAGCATCTACCCGCTATAAGTTTCTTACTTTACTTAGGATAAATGGGTTATTAGGGAACCTCCATGCTCTCTCGGAAGATGCATAGTATCTTCGATACCCTCCTGATGTACTGAGGCAAAATGGTACCCATGGTCTCGATAACCAGTGTTTGCTTTAAACCAGGCGAGTAGCTCAAAGCCTTTGGGAAGGGTGATCCGTAATCCCCCATTAGCTTGGTTTACTATCTCTCACATCGAAGTAAGCCCCGGAGTTATGCTCTAAGTAACTTTAGGAGCCTAGAACTCGGAAGATAAACTTCGTGCCTGATCACGAATCATTCGACAAAGTATATACCAAAGAAAGTAAGTTACGAACAAACAGTTTCATTACGAAAAAATGAGCAACATGCTCAATAATACACAGTTTACAAGGAGACAAAGAAACACAACAACAAGAAATGTAAACCTTCTATGATACATACAAGAAAAGAGGAAAGTACAAAAAAGACAGCAGAAGGAATGTAACATCTTCTAGGCGGTATCTTCAACGATCTTCTTAACCTCGGGATCATCTATTTTGGGGATATCCGGCATCCTGCGTAATAACCTGATTAATAGATTCAGTACCTTTCCCATCTCCATTGTCATAAGTCTCAACAGAATTGTTCAAAAATTCCTTAGTCGGCTTCTCGACTTCAACCTTCTCACTTTGATCTTCCTTCTCCTTATTTTTCAACAAACCACTCTCTTAATTTTGCTTCTCGCCCTCTGTCATACGTACATCCACCACCTTTTCCTCTACAATTGGCCTCTCGCCCCCAGATCCCTCCACCGATTTATCCTCCTCGACTACATGTTCATCCTTGCCATCATCTACAACATCCTCTTCACAAACTCCTACCTCAATCTCTTCAACCCCAGCTTTCTCTTATACCATTCGTTCTATCACAGCCTGAACCTCCTCACAAAGAATTAACTCCTTATCAGACTCCAGGGAAGCATCAGGATCTTTCGTACCATTGTGGTAAAATGGAGGCTGCATTCCGAATTTCCTAAAAAGGCTACGAACATGCCTGCGACTAAACAAAGTCGTTCTCTCGGACTCTCCATCTGCCTGTAGACTTAGTGAAGCAATCTTCCCGTTAAGAAGATCGATCTCCTCTCCCCTGTCATCATGGCTTTTTTTCAGCAACTCAAACTCATTACCTTTACTCTTCAGCTGTAATTCCAGCTTTGAAACCAGTTCGCTCTGAGTCTTCAAGTTGGTAAAAAAAGTATTTCGTTCACCAGCAACGGTTTCGAGCTGTTTCCCCAAATTTGTCACATCCCCTGTCAACAAGTGGTAAAATGTCAAGTTTCAGTAAACAGGAAAAAATAAATTCAAAGAACTGATAACTCAAATCCTACCCCTACTCTTCCCAATCTCCTTCGATAAATTATCTTTCTCCTTTCGCAAATCTGCCAACTCCTTGTCAAGACGAGCAATCTCTTTCCCATGAGACCTAGACAAATTCAGTAAGTACATCCCATGGTGATACCCCTGCAAAAAACGTGCTGCTAAGCAAATGACAGAGGCAAAAAATATACGCCACAGTAACGCACAAGTGCTTACCGCTTCAAGAAATGCCTGATGCTAGGTCCATTCCGAGTCTAAGGTCTTCGTATGCCAAACGCCAGAGAAAGCTTGTGAAATAAAGGCAGTGAGAGATGCTTCAAGCTGACGATTCAAGGGATCCTTGGCATATGCCTTCAAGTGGTTAGCAATATCTTCAGCAAAAGGACCAGACCGCGAACACCGATCTATAAACTGCTAAATCTCCTCTTCGGAATAAGACCTATGCGAAAATCTCACGGGAGCCAAGGGCCATTCGGAGAAATCGAAGGTTTGCGTAATGAAGAAGCACCAACCAAATGATCATTCAAACCATACACATCCAGATTCATGACAAAATGAGGGAGGCTTGATTCAAACTCAGTACCAGAGGCATTAAGGGTAGCAGGGGCAACAGGTCTTTCAGTCAACTCAATACTGTTACGAGAGGTTCTGGGCTCCGAGCTTTGTGGAGGTTGTTTAGAGAGTGAACCCTTCTTTACCTTCTTCAAAGGTTGGACATCTTCGTCATCCTCGGTCTCTTCATCTCCGATATCTTCGACAGCAGCATTCGAAGAACTTTCCACTTCTTTGACAGTAGCCCTCGTAGGGTACCTCTTCGAAGTAACGACTTTGAGCACACCCTTCCCCTCCACTCCCCCAGTAGCAACTTTCTTGCGATTAGGATCTCCAATACAATACTCCATCATCCCATCGTCACCAGTCATCATCTCGCTCAGCTGAAAAGTAGCCAATTCGTCAGGTTCTAAACAGAGGCAGGTATTCATAGCCATGGCATAGCTGAGGCAGGTTGTGTTTATCACCTCACCACTCGCCCCCTTTCCAGCATCTCCCTGTTTTCGATCGCCTTTTCCTCTTTTTTGGATCATCATTCCGCCCTTGGTTTTGCAATTTCTTTATCCTCTCTTGCTCATTTTAAGAAAGAATGTAATGTAAATAAGGGCATTTAGAAAGGTAAGGTCATCAAAGGGAAAGGGAGCATACTCTCGCTTGGTAAGCAACGATCCTCTCTTGAGATTTCTTTTGCTCATCTGCAGAGAAGTGTATCTTGTAGTACTCAACAACGACGAAAGAATGACCGGCTTCGAAGCCTGTTCGCTCGATATTTTTTTCCTCGTCATCATAGCCATAGAGAACGGGACCCTCGATAAGCATTGGTTTCGAGAACCATACGTCGTCACTAGAATGACGGAGAAGCCTGTTCGTAGGACACCTGGTAGGATCCACGTCACCCAGTACATGTTCCACGTTGGGCACTTTTACGAGACTTACCCCCCAAGGAGAGGCCTCATTGAGTGAGTTCCTTTCAACCTTGTAGTGCTTAAAGAAATTATCAGCGGTCCAGAGCTCGGAGGATGTTCTGGATCCTCGGGAGGTTTATCGTAATAATAAGTTCTACCCTCCGAACGAGCCACCCATTCGCTAATCAATCGGATAAAATTACCATTCAGCTGCATGATGCCACAAGTAGGGGCGATTTTGGAATAAATTTCATAAAACAAAGGGTTCTTTGGATTATACAAAGGGATAGGAAGGCCGGCGCCCAGCTGCTCGCCGGAAACTATAATCCGCTTCTCGTGACTTTTTAAGAATAAGTTCAGGAGATAACCTAAACCCCTTTTCAAAACTTGTACAAGGAAAAAGCCTTATATTAAAACCTGCCCTCTTTTCCCAACCAAGCAGCTGAGGATCAATCATCTTTCGGGGAAAAGTGTTTTCTGCGGAAGAAGCATTCTTCTTAGGGGCCTGGGCACAACAACAGAAATCAAAAAGATAAAAAGTTAGTACGAATCATGAAATACGGAGTAGAAGCAGATAAAGAAAGATTTCAAAGCTTATCATGGTGTGAGACACAATCAAGAGAGAGCACGACGACGGAAGATGTGAAAAGCCTAAAAGAAATTGCAGGCGGAAATTCTAAAAGAAGAAGTAAAATTGAAAGGAAAGGGGGAAGATGGGTTTAAATAAGGTTTACCCGAGACCGCCATAGCAGGTGGAAGGTGGAGTGGGCGATGGTTTCGAAAAAGGCATTTAAAGCTACGTGTGTCAGTTGGGAAATTAAAAACTGGACTCGTGTCGAGGAATGTGAAGCACCAGAAGTTTCCTTCTTCGAACATCATCGATCTTCGAACAAGGAAAGAGGAAAACTGTGGAGGGAAAAGTACCATAAGGACACGTGTCAGAACCAGGGCTAAGGAGCAGGATGGCGAAGGACAAACTGCAAAGCAGGAAACCGAGCTCGAAGGGATCTCGTACAGCAGTGAGTGGTCACCATCGAATATTTGGGAAGAAGTGCACCACAGTGGGAAACAGCCTGAAAAGGGAAGAATAAGACTCGACACCCAAAGCTCGAAGTCCTCGACTCGTGATTCCGAAGACAAAACTTCTAGGATATCAAGAACTGTTCGAAAGGCATTACGAAGAGCAACCTCCTTACTCGACAATGTCTGACACCACCACGATTGAGTAGTTTGTCTTATTAGTTGTAACCCACCTTTGACTCCGCCTATACAAGGCGAGCTCGGGAGCCATTGTAAGGGTGAGAATTTTGGTGTAGCCTAAGGCGTGTGAGAGGGATTAGGTTAGTATCTCCTCAGGTTTTCGGAACATAATTCCCATGTATTGTAATACTAGAAGTTAGCAACTCAATAATTATTAAATATGTTTCTCATTTATTTGCATACGAATTTATCTCTCGATGTATACTGTCTAATCTTGTAACCATCTAGGCTTTGAGAGTATATTCTAATCGTAGTCTGTTATAGAATTTCATGGTTGTTAGGTATAAAGTCTCTATGCAGATTTTATACTAACACATCAGGAGTAAAATCCGGAGTTAGAACCGGTTCTTGAACCGTCGTTACTCAGATTAGGGTTTAAACTGGATCCGCTGGAAGTTCTGGACTAAGCCAGTACTTAGACGTGTGAGACGTCCTCATCTATAACCCATGGACTCTGCTCTAGAGTACTCCTTTAGATGCACCCAGGTTCCTACATGTGATTTGCAAGCAAACCATTGCTACAAAAAATGTATTGAATCTATCTCATGTACCTTGTAAACTTAGTATGGTGGGAACTGAAAAATAGGGGATACCGAGATATACCACCAACTTTTAGTTTTCGTGAACCTAGTTGATTTTAGGTTGTTTGAACGATCTCACAAATCAATATTCAAAAAACAACCTGAGTATAGTTCAGAGAACCGAACCCTAACAAGAACACGTTCTTGTAGATCTCAATAGAGATGGATTCACTACAGGTTATGAATAACCAAACTTTCAATTACTGCAATTATATAGATCAGAGATAATATAATGCGTAAGGGAAAAGTAATGCAAGACACCAGAATTTTGTTAACGAAGAAACTGCAAGCCAGCAGAAAAATCCCGGGACCTCGTCCAGATGTGAACACCCTCTGTATTAAGCGAATCCAGACGCTAGCCTACTCTCAGACTTCAGACTGGAATGTATCGAGACTGAATTAACCCTACAAGCAATCCAGCTACCAATGTGTTCCGACGTCTCTTGGCTCCCGCAGAAACCTACGTACTTGATTCCCTTAGCTGACGTCCTTTACAAGCCTAGGAGTTGCTCCACTTCCCTTCGTGAATACTAGCGCTACCCTGCCTCTAACAGAACACCTAAAAGTACTCTGTTAAAAAACAAGAATACGATTGTGATTTTCTTTAGACTTAAAGTCAAGGTTAATGGAAATCGGTTTTACTGAATAAGGCTTATTGATCTAACCTAAAGAGTTTCACCTCCTAACGTTAGACGAACTTAGTATTAAACCTAGTTCGTGAATACGAGTTATGGAACTTCTGGGGTTTACGATTCAAGATCTACCGTACGAAGTTTCTATCAAATCTTGGTCGTGATAAGATTGAAATAATTCAATCGACCCAAGATACAGGATCATAAATTTAACTTCCGACCTGTGCTTCACGATCCTCAAGTGAAGTTTTTAAATAGTCGTAGTCCAAAAGGACTTCGAGATGACGACCAACCTTAATGCAAGGATACACCGAGGTGTAGAGGATTGAGGTTGTATCTTGCAGAAGGTCATCTATTTATAGTGATCACCAAGGAAGGCTTTGCTTTAAAGTTAAGCAATCTTGAGTGATGCTCAAGCAATTTTCCGAACTTAGAAAAGTCCATAGGCCTGTATTGAGGTCCAACTCAATCTTCTTCTAACTTGTTACTCGAAACCTTAAGGTAGTGAGAAGACTCGCCTTGATCAAGAAGGATGGCTATGGCTCAAACAAGTTTGGCCATGCTATCGAGTCCATACACAAGTATATGAACCCAAAGAAAATTGTGGATATGAGTCTCACTGACCTTATTGTGAAAGTTTGCAAGAACTAATCACAATAAGCAAGAACGTCAACACATGAACATGTACACCGTTGAAGTGTTCTTCTCATGGTTTATATGTACGTGTATATGAACGCGTACATAGAGCAGTTTGTGAAGTTCAGAAACTTTCTGAGTTCTCATGTACGTGTACATGAACGCGTACATACAAATTGCTTATATCTCTAAATGGAAACGCAGTTCAAGTTATGAACGCGTACATGAACGCATATGATGTACATGCAATTTAAGAGCCAACTCTATTCCACATTCTACTTGAGCATTAGTCGTGAAATGACTTAGATGCTTAAGAGAACTAATCTTTATAATCCTTCGGATCACATAAAAAACATCATAGACTATTATCATGATAGAATAGAAAATACGAAACATGAAAGGATAACCTTTCTAACCTTTAGTGAGGACGATATGTTTAATCAAGTATGTAAGCTCTGGTCTTCATCTTCTATGGTCTTCGTCTCGAATTCCTAAATCTATCCTAGTCCGAGTTGTAGAGTAGACTTATCAAGGATTGTGTTTTGGTCAACTAAACTTGACAACTGACTTGAGATAGCAACATCAGTGGGTTCAACCGAGCAATGCTCTAACAATCTCCCCCTTTGTAAATTTTAGTGACAAAACCAGTCTTACATATGGATTCAGAAAGTAAAATCTTTTAGCCCTAACCATAATGTACTTGATCTTCTTGTAATCTTCAACGTCTTCGAATAAGAGTGTTCCTGCAAGTGAAGATTCAAGGTAGAGATAACAAACTCAAAGTTACCACACATCTTGGTTCTAGAAGGACATAGTCCAACAAGAGTTTGTTATGCAATTGAGTAGTTTATAAAACTTGTATGCATATTGCATCGATGCTTAAAGATACTACACAATATGACATGTTCTCCCCCTTACTCAATACACTAACTTTTGCTTTGACATGACAAGCACATCGATTTTACTCTCCCTATGACAATGTCGTAGACAATTGTTTAAGTAGTTAGAAGATTTTACTCCCCCTTACTACAAGATTTCTCCCCCTTTTTGTCACAAAATTAGACAAAAGAAAAAGAAAAATAAGAATCATCATAAAATAACATCAATAAATGTAGACAAAGGTAAACAAAACGAGAGATAAAAAGATGCAATTTTCTCGCAATTTCCACAACCGCACACCCCAAAAAGATATTACCATGAAGCACAAGTTCAAAAGAACTCTCCCCCATTATGTGTCATTCCCTAAAGAACAATGCGACGACCTTCCCAAGCAAGGATTTTAGATAAATTCTTAGGTTAAAGCACAATTTTACAATAAAATTGCAATTATGTTTTTCTTCCCTAGCCAGTTACGGTCAAATAGGAATTCAAGGTTTAATCTTCCAAATTCTCATAGAGTTTCGGTCAACCATCGCCTTTAGAGAAAACATAAGGTTACCCCTTGTAGATGGTGAAAAATTAGAGAGGGGCAAAATTGTCAAAACACTCTCGAAACCATGTCTTATTAAAGACAGTCGCCTATTCAGGCTCATCTTTATAGCTCAGGGCGCAATCCGTTCCATGAAGCTAAACCCTCTATGAGCTCTCTCTTATAACTCCGGTGGGGAAGGTAATATCATAGAGCAGTATCAATGATCTCACCAACATATTAAACCCATCGATCAGCTCAGAGCCAGACCTCGCTTGATGGTACACGGTGGAAGATCAACAGAGACGTATCCTCATGGATTTCCTCTTAAAATACGACTCAATACACGAGTCTTGGTGCAAACCTCAGAAATATCGAAGCTCTAGGCCGGTCCAGAGCTCTCTGAGAAGCATACACCAGTCTAAGAAGGCTTAAGCGGACCCAATCCCAAATTCAGGGTGGTCTAGCGTACCATGGATAAGCATGCCATGACTTCAAAACGGGTTGTAGCGTAAGCACGCACACCACGACTAAGGCACAGGATGTCGCAAAGCTAAGCTTGGCCAGACGCCAAAGCCATGGCGCCATATTCATGGCGCCACAAGGATTATACCTTGGCCTAAAGGCCATGGCGCCATATTCATGGCGCCACAAGATACATGGCCTGTCCAAGACACGGCCATGGGCCATGGCGCCATATTCATGGCGCCACGAGATTATTCCTTGGCCAAAAGGCCATGGCGCCATATTCATGGCGCCACGAGATTATTCCTTGGCCAAAAGGCCATGGCGCCATATTCATGGCGCCACAAGATTATTCCTTGGCCAAAAGGCCATGGCGCCGTATTCATGGCGCCACAAGATACATGGCACGTCCAAAACACGGCCATGGACCATGGCGCCATATTCATGGCGCCACAAGATAGTTTGCCCTGGCCAAAAGGGCCATGGCGCCATGTTCATGGCGCCACAAGATACATGGCATGTCCAAAACACGGCCATAAGCCATGGCGCCATATTCATGGCGCCACAAGAGGTTTTGCCTTGGCCAAAAGGGCCATGGCGCTACACCCACTCTTGGCCAAGATCATGGCCATAGCCACGCAACACTGCCTGGTTCAAAGCAACTACGCAACACTTAGTCATACGACTCCACTCAACTCAACTATGCAATATCCGCGTATCACTCACTCGAGATATCAAAAACATCACACGGGGGGATAACTTTAGGGGTATTGGTCTGGCGGTCTACGGCAGTTGAAAGAAACTGATGGAGATAGTGGACAGTTACAAGAAGATGGCGCGAGTGGGCATGTTCCACACGACTCAGGAAGTTACGGAAACCAACGCATGTCCTCCACTCCTCCACTCTTCCACGACTTCCACCTTCTCTGTCGAGAGATCAGGGTGAGTTCAAACTATAAATAGAGGCTTCCTCTATCTTCCAAGGCAGAACATTAAGAACGTTCAGAACAACTGGAACACCGAGAAAACACACAGAGCCTCAGAGAAAAACACCTGAGAATCCTAAACTCGTTTTTGCCTTGGAGATTTCCAGTCGACTTCACGACGGAAATCTTGAACTCAAACACCCAAAAACTCACCTTCAACCTGATCTCAAGTTTCTTCGCTGTTTCCCTCCCTAGACCAACCTCTATCCTCTCTGTGACCGAAGCAAGGTGGGAACGGCCATCCGTGGTTTAGGCTTGCCTTGTTCGACTTTGATCTCCGAGCACTACGAAAGTACCCAGAGACGGTACACTTGTTTTTGCAGGTAAAAACAGTTGGCGACCACAGTGGGAGATCATTCTCTCGGTTCCAGAGAAGCTTGCTCAAAAGATGGTTGAACTAAGGTCGGGATCGGATACCAAGAACCCCAACTCTTCAACAGATGGTGTTGCAGCCCCCAACAAGACACCTACCAACCCACCTGCGTCCAGCAATACGCCTAACGCCCCTGTTACCCTAAGTAATCCCTCTTCAACACCCGTCATCCCAGCCATCCCTATCACCCCCGTTACTCCCAACGCTCCGAGCCACACCTCCAGCAAGAACCCTCCTTCCACAGCTCAAATTAACACTGCTGCCGACAAAGGAAAAGGAGTGTCGGGAGCATTAACCATGGAGGAGTTAGCCAAACGACAGGATGACCTCGCAGAAAGCCAAGTTAAGATGTTCGATACTCAGATAGGAATCCTGGATTGTCTCAAGGTCCTAACCTCGAAGCTGTCAAGTTCACCAATCAAGGAGACCCCCGAAGCCGCTACCACAGGTACTCGCTCAACGGTTATCCACATCCGCGATGACGAAGCACCTTCTCTCCCGGAAGATCCTCGAGGACAACCTTCCCGCTATGTCACGGCCGACGACTTGGAAAAGCTGTTACGAAACCGGGAAAGAGACGTGATGTCGCCCATTCACCAACACCAGCCACCGTACCCGCACGAAGTCC
>JAJJMA010085165.1:0-16006 GCA_023529015.1 Papaver nudicaule
AGATGATCAAAATTCCTCCAGAAAAACCTGCGGAATTGATAGCCTGCCAACCGTGAATTCCGACTTTGGTAAGGGCGGGTACCAAAAGTGATAGTGCGGGTACCAAAACAGAAAAGACAAAATAGCGATGGTGCGATCTCGTCCGTTGGATCATACTATTTGGTACCCCCTGCTAGACTTGGTACCCGCCCATATAAGTCGTCGTGAATTCCCCCACCCCATATTTGAGCCACAATTCTATCATCACAAGCTTCCAGTCTTGTTTCCTGTATAATAAGCAAGTCTGGCTTCCAAATTTTCACACATTGCTGCAATCTAGCCCTTCTTTTCCTCTTCCTAATGCTATTAACATTCCAAGAAATTAACTTAAACATAATAACTAATATCCAAAACACCCAAGCAAGAGGAACAGTTAACTGTTAACCTCATCCCCATCAGGAATTTGGTCTTTAAAGGCATCTAGATGGAGTTGAATGCCTTGCACAACCATTTCCATATACTCTTCTTTAGACTCAGGAAAAGACATTCCCGTAGGATTCAAAACCCCTTTTGTAATATCAAAAAGTTTACCAAATTTAAACTCCAAATATCTTTGTGCCTTGAGTAATTTAGCAGGGTCACTTTGCCTAGCTAAGAAGCAAGAATCAGAAGGAGTTTCAACACTGCTAACCTGATAAGAAACCTTTTTGTTTTGTGCAGCTCCATAACCAATTGAAGAATCAACAGTAGAATTGCTCGAAGACGGAAGACCCTGGGAATTTTCAGCCGGAGAAGAAAAAATAGGGTGATCCTTCTCCATATTTGGCAAAGGAACCTCCTTGGTGGCAGAAACCTAAAACAGTATCCAACTGTGAAAACTTGCCTGCAGGCCCAGCGGTCAACTTTGGGCAGAAAAGAAAACGTGGTATAATTTTTTTTTTTCGAAAAAGAGAAGGATAAATTAAGAAATGGTATGTACAGAGTTATTTACAAAAAGAAGATGGCCTTTTAGCCCCCAGGATCAATAGATAAAGTTGATTACAATTGCTTGATTACTTCCTCCCATTGGAATAGTATTTGGCTTGCTGTGTAGCCATTAAAACCGTCCTTCTCAAAGCACCAAAGCATCATGGTTTCTTTAGTTTGTCTGATTAAATCATCCGCATTTCGAAACTGCCCCCCATGCACTCTCAAGTTCCTCTCCTTCCAAACCATCCAAATGATTATGAAAGGTAAAAGTTCTGCAACTAGTTTAAGCTTCCCTCTAATTTTAACTGTCTTCCAGGATTCTATAAGACTTTGAACGGTACCGGGCATAATCCATATTATTAAATTGTGGGCATCCAACTCAAAGCCAATTGACCATGAGTGGAGTGGTCCATAGGATTATTAACCGCAGGATCTTAGAGTGCCCATTCCATGGGGACTAATAATCTCAACACGCCCCCTCACGTGTAGCCTCGTTGGGTCTAACATGTGGACATATAATCGGGTGACGCGGAGTAGAGGTGCGGTCATTTTAGACTCAACACAAATAGCCTGCTCTGATACCATATTAAATTGTGGCATCCAACTCATAACCAATTGGCAATGAGTGGCCCATAGGATTATTAACTGCAGGATCTTAGAGTGCCCATACAATGTGGGACTAATAATCTCAACACGCCCCCTCACGTGTAGCCTCGTTGGGTCAACACGTGGACATATAATCGGGTGACGCGGAGTAAAGGCGCGGTCATTTTAGACTCGTCACAAATAACCTGCTCTGATACCATATTAAATTGTAGGCATCCAACTCAAAACCAATTGGCTATGAGTGGAGTGGCCCATAGAATTATTAACCGCAGGATCTTAGAGTGCTCATACCATGTGGGACTAATAATCTCAACACATATCAATTTAATTGAAGTCAGAAAGTAATCCCAAATCTCTTTTGCCAAGTCATAATGAATGAACAAATGACTGTCAGTTTCTACCTCTTTATTGCACATAAGGCATGTGTTTGAGTGTATCTTCTTTGTAGCATTTCCCTCGTCGGAATTGAGTGATGCATAATGGCCCATATTAGAAATTGAACCTTATAGTTACCAGTCCACAGTTGAGAATATTTGGAATGTTTGGAATATTTGGAATATTTGCTATCTTCACTGTCTCCTTGAATCAAATCGTACATCTTCTTTGTAGAGAAATCCCCTTCAAAACTGTCATCCAAATTCAGGTTAAGGTTGATATTCCTCAACACATGTCTTATTTCCAACACGTTTATACTCTCCGCTGGATTAAGTCGTTTCTTGAAGTCAAAATTCCATCTTTCCAGTTGCCCATCTCTATAGAACAGTTTCACTGATCCTTGTTGATGCAGACTCAGCTGATATAACCTTGGAAACTTAGCTGCTAGAGTAGTCTTTCCTATCCATGAATCATGGCAGAAGTTTGTTTTGGCTCCAAAGTGAACCTGCAAGCTGCAGCAAAGGAAATCTAACACAAAGTCACGATATATAGGATTCTCCCTCGCTTCGTTCGGTCGGTCTAGTAAGGTATTTTTGTAATTGTTCATCGGAGTTTTTCATTATAGTGGAAAGGATTAGTCATCGCCGGAGTGGAGTAGGCACGTAATCGTTAACGTAGCTGAACTGCTACAAATTACTAGATTTAGAGAAACTATATTTTTGATTAATTGAATTGGTCAAGATTACAATGGAGAGACTATGAGTTTATATAGAACTCAGACTGTTTATGACCGACACTTACACGAGTGATCCACACGATTACATTTTTGACTCACCGACACACTCACGTGTGGTTGACACAAATACATTCTGAACTACATAACTCTCAGCTCTATTACAAATCATGTGTTGTAGTATATCTATATATTCGTTAATCGTTTTATACTTGTTTGTTTTGATATAACTATATATGGAACCTCGTTATGTTTGTGAACATAGCTCACCAGATTGTAAGTATTTGAGTCCGACCTTAAGGAAACCCCCAACAGACTATTCGTGACTCTATGGTGATTAGTTAAAGGCTTCAAGCTTCCAAGGCACGACATGCATGTGATTAGAAAGACAAAGATTGAATGAGTAAGTCTAGCCAACTCCAAGTTATCAAATCCTTATTAATATAAGGGTTGAAACAAATTAGTCAGAGTTGTTGGATGACACAAATCTCACTTAACAACAAGAACACACAGCAAGCGATAGATTTTTTTTGTTTTTTCTTTTTGATTGAGAAGGAAAGATTTCATTAAGAAGCAAAAACATTAACATAAATGTACATGAGTGTCAAAAAGGTAGCAAGCTACATTAGAGCTGCATAGAACTACAGTTGAATTTCCATAGAAATAGGATTTAAACAGGATTGATACACAAACACAATCACATTTTTAAGTCATTACAGCACACAACAGAGAAAGATGATGCTATATATAGTCATGATTGATACACAAACACAATCACGTTTCATTGCATTTTCCCGGCATCTCACATCGGTGATATTCTAGCTGTTACGGTATCACCGTTGATTCAATTGTCAAGCTGACTAGTGGTTAAATAATCATTTGAACAACCATGAATGGAGATTACTATATAGTGTTAGAACATGTAATTTGTAATGTGTAGTGTTATACCTAAATGAACCTGCAGCAAGAATCAAGCACCAATTTGAATAGAATGAGACCAATCAATCAAGCACACACACAACACCAAGATATATAGTGGTTCAATCAAGTTGCCTTGATCAACATTCACTCTCCGAAGACGACGATATGATTACTATGATGAAACAAGTTACAAAGGAAATCTCCCAAACCCCCTCTCAAGAACCCCTTCCATGTTTCTGCCTCACTCACTCACAGCAACATAGGTTTCTTAAGTTCTTACAGGAGAAACTCATAAGGGAGCTAACTGGACTTATGGGCCTAAACATGAACTAAGCCCAGCCCGAATACAAACCGTATTCAAGGCATATACAACAAATCTCCACCTTGACTTGAATCCATCTTATTGCAAACTTCAAACCATCATCACCGTCTTCGAATTGCCCCACGAAGGGCCATCAACACTTGTTGACACCAACCAAGTCCAAGCAATGCTTGAACTTGATACTTGGAACCGGCTTCTTCAACATGACGTCTGCGGGATTATCAGCTGTAGGAATCTTAAGCATAACAATCTTCCCTTCTTCAACTGCCTCCTTGATTTTGTGATACCTGACATCGATGTGCTTCGTTCTCTCATGGTACATCTGGTTCTTCGTCAAATGAATGGCACTTTGACTATCACAATGCAAAGCCACACTCTCTTGCTTGAACCCCAAATCAGTAACCAAACGCATCAACCATATACCTTCCTTCGCTGCTTCTGCGGCTGCTATGTACTCTGCCTCAGTTGTCGATAGTGCAACTGTACTTTGCAAAATCGATCTCCAACTGATAGTACTACCACAAAGAGTAAAAGTATAACATGTCAAGGACCTTCTTCTATCAAGATCTCCTGCATAATCAGAATCCACATAACCCACAGCACTTGCCGAATCACCACTGTGTTTGTAAAACACCAAAACAACATCTGTACTGCCCCTGAGGTACCTGAAAATCCACTTCACCGCTTGCCAATGCGCTTTACCAGGATTTCTCATGTATCTACTTACCACACTAGCTGCTTGTGCGATATCCGGCCTTGTACAAACCATAGCATACATGATGCTACCAACTGCACTTGCATAAGGAACCAGAGACATATAATCTGCCTCATCTGCAGTTTGAGGTGAAAGCTTCCCAGAGAGTTTAAAATGAGATGCCATAGGAGTACTTACAGGTTTTGCATCCTTCATACCGAAGCGCTCCAACACCTTCTCGATGTATGTTTTTTGACACACGTACAACTTGCCTTCAGACCGGCTTCTATGAATCTCCATGCCTAATATCTTCTTGGCTGCACCCAAATCTTTCATCTCAAATTCACTACTCAACTGCGCCTTCAACTTCTGTATCTCTGAGATGTCTTTGCAAGCTATCAACATATCATCAACATATAAGAGCAAATACACAAACGACCTATCTTGGAGCTTCCTGTGATATACACAACTATCATACTTACTCCTTGTATAGCCATTTGCCAACATAAACCTATCAAAACGCTTATACCACTGCCTAGGATATTGCTTTAGACCATACAATGATCTCTTCAACAAACAAACATGATCTTCTTTACCCGGAGCTTCAAATCTCTCTGGTTGTTGCATATAAATACGCTCTTCCAAATTACCATGTAAGAAAGCTGTTTTGACATCTAGTTGTTCCAACTCTAGATCCTTCAAAGAAACAATAGCAAGTAATGTTCGAATAGAACTATGTTTAACAACAGGAGAAAATACCTCATTGAAGTCTGTACCCTCTCGCTGTGAAAACCCCTTTACTACAACCCTTGCCTTGCACGTTGTTTCCTCACCATTTGAAGTTCCTTCTTTCTTCTTGAAAATCCATTTGCTTCCAACAATCTTCTGACCCTTGGGTTTTCGAACCAACTCCCAAGTCTGGTTCTTAATCAGAGGTGAAACAAGCACCAATTTGAATAGAATGAGACCAATCAATCAAGCACACACACAACACCAAGATATATAGTGGTTCAATCAAGTTGCCTTGATCTACATCCACTCTCCGAAGACGACGATATGACTACTATGATGAAACAAGTTACAAAGGTAATCTCCCAAACCCCCTCTCAAGAACCCCTTCCCTGTTTCTGCCTCACTCACTCACAGCAACATAGGTTTCTTAAGTTCTTACAGGAGAAACTCGTTTCCCCTTTTATGCCCTAACTCTCCTGTACGCCTAAAACATCATAAGGGAGCTAACTGGACTTATGGGCCTAAACATGAACTAAGCCCAGCCAGAATACAAACCATATTCAAGGCATATACAACATGTAGAATGTTCTAGAAATGTCTAACAAAAGACTTGTAACATCTAGTGTAAAAATGATCTAGAAAAATCTGGAGTAAGGAGAGTCGGTCAAGATAGGAATAGTCTAAGTAGTCAAAGAATCTAGAAAGTTCTGTAAAGAACTAAAAATGTGTAGACGGTCAGTCAATTAAGAAGGTAACTTGGAAAAATCTAGAGCATGTGAAAGCTAGATAATTGAAATCTAGAAATGTAGAGAAGACTCTAGTAGGTAGGCTGTTGAAGGCTATAAAAAGCCATAACTCATAACAAATGTACTCACTCAAGTAAGAAAGATATAAATCAGAAGAATTTTAGATATAAAGACTAAAGTCTTGGTTGACCACTTCATACAGTAGTTTGCATTTTTCTTCTTCTTTGATTCTTATTGCAGTTTATTATACACAAGATTGCCAATAGAAAGAACACATAAACTGAAACTGTCGGGCATGGACTTCCTCAACTATACCGGTGCAAGGTCTGAATCATCACCTTTTCCTACCATCAGTATCTTTTAGTTCTGAGGTCTAACCACAGTTCAGTAGGTGGGTGGTTATCAAGTGCAACATACGTTGAATTATTATTAGCACCCGAGATTTCATGGATAAAAGTGAGAGATATATAGAGAGAAAACTGGAGAGAAAATGATTTTTCCTGGTAAAAGTGTTATCATAAAAATCCACTTGAGCATCTCCAATGGGAAGATGTTAACTTCCTATATTTTAGGATTTAATCACTTTTTGTCAAAAATCTTCTCCAACGGAAGTGTGTAAAGAGATTGTGAAGATGATTTGGTAGGTAGTTATACTGACATCCTTAAGCAGATCCTCTACTTTCAGATGATCTCTCTGAGGATTTGATTCAATTTTTAGATGACAAAATTGATTATTTTAACACAAAAAGATATATATTTTAAATTAAAGAAATATAATAATGGCCAATCAAATTGTTTCACCTAGCTTCAAAACTAGACTTTATCGGTTGGAGATGAAAATCTTGAACTTCCTAACAATTAGAAATTGTGGCCTCTTTTTTTCTTAAAGATGTCCTAAAACACCTTCCACATATGCATCACATTGAGGATCCATTGGAGAGGCTCTAGATGAGAAAATCTATCTTCTGCACCAATATTGATAGAAACGCTTCGGGTCGTCGATCTTCCGTATCAAAGTCCTCGTGTTACTCATTCCAATATCTATCCACGAGTACTCGTCGAACTCCTCACCATAGGTTTCCATTAGCTTCTTGACTGATGTGACCTCTAATTTAACCTTTCCCAGTGTTTTATTAGCGGGACACAAGTTAGACTGATCCACTCGTTCAATAGTTGCAACTGAGAAGTGAGAAAGAATCAAACAAAAACTAACATTAGAAACCATAAATGTAAAACATAAAATTATAAAGTAGCATGTAGTACTAAGGAGTTCATTCATACTTGTGATATCTCCTCCCGTGTAAAAACTGTTTTCAGCTGCAGTAAGCAATGCCTCTTTCACTTTTTCTCGCCCCTCTTCAGGTTTCAAACTAGTGCAATCATCTGAAAGAATCATATTGGAATACATTGCTCCGCAGCCCATCGAGTAAGAGCCGAACACTCTCCATGCTCCCAGTTCGTTAACCACCCACAGATGAGGAACGGAGTCGCCGCCATCCGGATTCTCCTCAAATCCGGCAAAGATGAAAGAAGCGCCACAGTCTCGTAATTTATCTTTTAGATTCCATATAGTCTTTCCTTTTTTTGTGATGTCAAAACCTTTTTTCAAAAACGTTGTGAACATGTTTGCACAAGCTTCGACCGTGGGTCTTCTCCCACCCCTGCTTTCATATTCGGACACCCGTGCTTTCAAATACTTCACAAACTTACAACATAAGTTAGAATTTCCTGCTGTTGCACAAACTAAATCTCTGCCAATTATATAAACTTTTGTACTAGTTTCCGTCGCTGCACGTAAGTATTTATATGTGATTCAGAGACATATTTAAAATACTATAAATAGAACACAACAAAAGATCCAATCGATGAAAATTACTCACCAACTTCATGACTCCCCGAATAAACTTCTCGGCCATCACCTCCTACTAAAATGACATCTTTGAGAGCAAGCACATTAATAGTAGTCCCATGACAACCATAACCCCTACAAACAATAAATCGAAATGTTAAAAACAATCATATAAAAGCAACATGATAATATCATTGTCACTGCAAAACTTGTATCGGCAAAGATTCTCTCTTTACACGTGAGTCGTACTTGGAAGGAGGTTTATCCGTATTCCGAAAAGCGTCTCGTCTAACAGAAAATCCATACCAAGGATGTGGTTTTTCAGCATCAACAGGTATAGTCAGACACATCTACAGCCAATATAACAAAAGACAATTACGATCGAACACAACGACATGCAGCAGCGGAAAAAAAATTAAAGCTGGGAATTAATGTGGTCTTTCTTGTACCTTTCTAACGTAGCGGAAGCTCCAAAATATTGTGTGATAAACCAAGTAATAATGTTGGATGGGAGACGAATATCCTTCTCTTCTATGCTAGGCCTTTTTATATAGTACCAGGAGTCCAGGACTAGTAATGGAAATCATCTAAACTAGGAAACTTATTAGAACTGGGAAAAAGGAAGTCGTCTAAAACTAAGAAAAGGAAGTCGATCGTCTAATATAAACGTAGTTCTCAGAAGATTTGTTTGCCATCAAACTTTTCTCTTGTGTTTGATATTTCTGATATCTGCAAAATTAATTCTAAGTTCTTACAATGGCGAATGCAAGGGTAGATTTCGTGACTGGTGATGATGAAGAATTTGAAAAGATTTATAAAGAATTTGAAGCTGAACTTGAAAAGGTTTATAAAGAATATGAAGCTAAATTTGAAACAGGAAAAGGAGCCAAATCTCCCAAGCAAACCGAATATTTGTTTCCCACCAGTTTGGGGTTTAGGTTGAGACACGAGATTCTTCTCATTGGAGATCCAAAACTGGTATACCGAAGTAAGTTTATATTAACTCTCTTATTGAAGCTTAAAAGATATAACGCTTGTTTTTCCCTCTTTTTTTTTACTAAATTTCAAGTATATATCTACACAGGGAATCAGATTGTATATGCAGTAGATGCAGACCCAAGTATGTCCACCGCACTCTTGATGTTTCTAGAGTATATTATTCCTTTAGAAAAACAAAAGAATCCAATTTATTATGCAAGAATGGCAGTAAGGTTCATCAGAGAACAAATTCGTTGGGCAAGACTGGAAGATTGGAAAGTCCTGATTGGAGGTTTTGATTCTGATACCCCTATTGAACCTTGTTTATATACAGCAAACAAGTTGGGGGTTTTAGCCGTAAAAGAAAGCACGAGCACTGGAATTTACAGTGAGTATGTAGATTTTATGTTGTATAAGAAGAAATTCCAACGAGGTATGACTGCTCATGAGCTTATTTACATTGGCGAATGTTTTCGTGACTTCATACAAAAGAATGAAGAAACTAGAGCGACCCATAAGCTAAAAAGTAAGTTTGGTTCTCATCCTCTTCAATATATTTGGCAGATATGATTCTGAAATTTAATTTACTGATTAGATGTTTGTCTGTTATAGGTGTTTTTATCTCCTCTCCAAATAGTGTGCTGGGCATTCTTTGGCATTCAACTGATCGCAATGATCAGGTAATTAACTACTCTTTATCAAACACCAGTTGGTTTGTGATTTTTAATTTCTTCTGCATCTACACAAGCTTTTCTTTTCTTTTCTGTAACATAATCCATCATAAGTTGGGCATACTTATTGTAATGTGTTTACTTGTATGTTGAGTGATGTCCTCTATCGGTTACTTCGTCCAGGATACAAGCTGATGTTTCTTTTCTGGCAGGAAATCTCTGAATTCGCAAAATCTGGACCTGCAACATTAACTGATTATAATTCTATCAATGTCACTGATGTGCAACTTCCTGCTGGTGGAACTTTTGTGGTAGCCTATTCCTTGGCTGAGTCACAGAAAGGAGAAACTGCGGCAACATACTGCAATAACCATGTTGTTGAGTGTCGCCTAGCATCGGTGAGTTTTACTAATTTTTTGTCCAGACTTCTTATGATGTTATTCTATAGTGTCTAATTATAAACGGTTTGATTAATGAGTTCGGTGGTTTCTGAAATATTGCAGATTGTCCTTGGTATAAAGTTAGGGTTGAAACCAGGGGAGGCAGTCTCCAAAGTGAAAACTCTATCTGATGTCGAGGGTTTATGCGTTTCTTTTGCTAACAGTCGTGGCTCTTCTGACCCTCTTCTTGCTGTCAAGGTAACCTTATTCTTTCTCTGATGGTTTCTCTTTGGAGAAATTGACTCTCAGTCTAGATTAATTGTTTTTAGGCTTATAAATAATGCACTATTCAAAGATTTCCTTTTGGTTACTGATGTAAGTCAAGTCTAATCCTGTCTATCCTTGACAGGAATTTCTGAAGGAAGACCCATATACGGCTGAAGAAATTGAAGAAATCATACAAGAAAAATTGGAATCAGTCTTTTCTAGTTTTTCATCTTCTCCGGATGTGCTTAAGGCGATAAAGCACTTTAAATTGTTTCAGGTAATTCTTCATTTCATATCCTACTAGTATGTCAAGTACATTGCGTAATTTTTACATATTTACCTGGATGGGTAGTCATACAAGTATGATATCCTCTCTAACACTAAAAGATGCAAACTATTCAACTACTTGTACTCTCAATGTGTGAGAATAGTTTACTGGTCAGGAAGTTTTCCACGAAATTTCAGTTCACATACATTGCGTTTACTTGGGTTACCCTTGGTAGGGAGTAGTTCAGCATTGAAGTTAATTGCTACTTAGATGATGTGGAAATTTGTATCAGTTTCTTTCTTGTTGTTGTTTTTGAACTTGGTATTTTTTCCAGAGGGCGTCTCATGTATACTCAGAAGCTAAGCGTGTTCATGCTTTCAAGGAAACTGTATCATCTAAGCTAAGGTACGTCCACCTTGTAAAGTGCATTTCTTTAATATCATTTTATTTGTTACGCTGAACCGATTCATATATTTAGTCTTCCTTAAGTTCTGACTGCTGCAAAATTATGGTTTTCTAGCGATGAGGAGAGGCTACAGAAACTTGGTGACTTGATGAATGATAGCCATCACAGCTGCAGTGTATTGTACGAATGCAGGTATTATTATGGTTTCATGCTTGTTTAAATGATTCATGTAAATGCATACCTGAAAGCTTCTTCTAGTTGGATGATTCTACCTAGTTTCTAAGTGTTTTTTTCTCTTCTCTTTTTTCCAATTCCTTAGCTGCCCAGAGTTGGAAGAGCTAGTGAAAGTTTGCCAGGACAATGGCGCACTTGGGGCAAGACTTGGTGGAGCAGGATGGGGTGGCTGTGTAGTAGCTTTGGTTAAAGAGAACATCGTCTCAGAATTCATTTGCAATTTGAAAGTAAATACCACCATCTTGCGTTACCAGAAATTTTGGGTGTTGCTATTAAGTATTTTTCTTTAACCATTTTTCCTATATACCGTCTGACCATGAATGATTTTCTTGTCTTTTTTCAGGAACAATACTACCAATCAAGGATCAATAAGAGGGTTATCAGCAAGAATGAACTTGGACTTTATGTGTATGACTTTAAGAGTTGGTCTTCTTTTGCAAATCGAAGATCAACAAAAGAGTAATCAACAAGAAGGAATTTTAGTCATGGATCCACGTGTAAATGTTGCATATCATTGTCCTAACAATAGCGAAGTCGGCTATAATCGTTTTGTAAACAGAAACCTTTCTAGTTTCTTTTGTTATTTTGCTCGCTACAAGAATCAGTAGATAGATAATAATATATCGAGATGAATTTCAGAGAATATTTTTGATTCTTAAGTTCTTCTTAATCAGTAGATATTTATCAATTTTTGTTGGATGTTTTCAAAAAAAAAATCTGTTTTAGGGTTCTAATTGACAGTTAGAAAACTAAACAGAAATGTCGTTTCCAATAGACACGATTAATGTTTGTTGATGATGAGACATGTCCATTCGCACTGAATAAATGTATGTTGAAGATGAAGAGACATCTTTACTCTCTCGGTTTTCTCTCTAACAAGCATCATCAAAAACAATCAGTTGTGTGTTCTTGATTGGGTCAAGGTTGTACAAGCCTTGAACTCAATTTATGTTGTAGGGCTTCAAGTATAATGAAGGCAATATTCATTGACCTGTTGTACTCGCCAATTTAATTGGGAAGGGCCTTGAACCCAGAGACGACAATTCTTTTTTCACCCTCTGTTTTAGTGCCTAATTTTCAACAATTTTAACCAATCGCTACTTGCCAATTTGTTATTTATGCCTCTATAGCGCATAATTGGTCGAGAAATTCTAGTTGTTGCACCAGGCATGAATAATATTTGGCATATGGTGGTTGTAATTCCACACATTAAAACTACTTGGAAGTGTTTCTACTGCTGCGTGAAAGTAAATTAATGACATAAGGATGCTATGAAGAGGTGAATAAGTAAATGACATAACTAGATGTTGGAAATGCATCACCCCTAACTTACCTTACCTATAAAAGAGAATTAGATGCATCATCCAAAGAGATGGGTGGTAAAGTATACACTGAAGAGCCGTTGATTCTGTACAGATTTCTATGAAAGTGCTTCACTTGCCTCTTTTCCATGGAAATCTTTAAACTGAAACAGTAAGACCTATGTATTCCTTCTAAAAAAAAGTAAGACCTATGTACTGGGCTTTCATTTCGACACATTGCCAAAAACTGGTCCATGGGCATTGAAGAAATCATAATTTTTTCTACTATCATGGTTAAGAAATAAACTCTCCCGATTGATGATGACGATGTATTTTACATATTTTGAGAGTGAAAATCATGAAGCCTGTGTAAGAGGAGAGGGGAAGTACAAACTTCTCCGGTTCATTCACAGTGAACAATAGAATTTAGCGTACAATCTTTCATTGTAAGCATTAGTAGCCGCTAACTAGGAAGTTTCAACTCCTTGTTACAGACTTGGACCAAGTCACTTGGTTATTAAGTTGCTCTAAGCTTACTAAAGCCCCGTTTGGGATTGATTTTTTTCCACCAAAAGCACTTTGCAACAAACATGTAACCAATTTTTGGTAAAAATTGTGTTTGGTAAAAAAAAATCAAAGTGCTTTTGGAGAAAAGCACTTTCATTTTAGCCTGTTTTTAAAAGCTACTCAGGAGTAGCTTTTAAAAGCAGTAAAAGCAGAAGTTGTGGACCCACCTAATTTTAATTAGTTGATTATCCATTTTAGCCTTGTTATTTTACTATAATGACAAATTTACCCTTGAATATTGTGCACATATTACTATATTCCCTATTTCAATTTTTTCACTCTTTTTTCTTTAAAAATAAGATAAAACCATTTATATTTATTTAAATATTTTGGAATTAAAAATACAATTTATTATAATTATATTGTATCTTTCTAAAAAAAATAAAGCAAGTCTATTTTCGTCATTAACTACATCATCAGCACTTTTGCATTACAATTTACCAAACAGAATTTACAGTTTGTTAGTCAGGCAGCACTTTCTACATTATAATTTACCAAACGTCCAACTGCTTTATTTTCACAGCACAGCACAGCAACGCACAACACAGCACAACAGAAAATCACTTTTGTAAAACTCACCGCAATCCCAAACTCGCCTTAATACTCACAAGGTTTATATCTAGTATAGAAAGTAAGTGACTACGAATTTGCTAATCAAGTTGTCAAGAGCTACATACAATATCAAACTATTCGGGGAAAAAAGAAAAAAAAAAATCTCCCGGTAATCGGTTTTACTTCACTGATAACCATTCTTCAATCACAACCTACTTCTGAAGATGTTCACAACCACCCGGAAAAGGAACATTTATACTGGTTTGCCAGGTCATTTTTGGTGTTTGTTCATCCCACATTGGCATCAAAAAGGGCAAATATCGTGTTTATTCCTTACATAGGAACTGCCTGTTCCTATGGTAAAGGGTAAAAATATTTTATTGCCCAACCATGTGGAGAGACAAACAGGGTTTTCCACTATGGAAAAACATTCTAAAATAAACAAATTTTGCCAAACGGGTCTCACTACAATTAACTTATGATAAAATATATTAGATTAAATAGATATGTAATAATAAAATATAGAAAGTTAATGATTATAAAAATCAGTTAAAAAAAATGTTAAGAAGTTGAAAAAGAAAAACTCAATGGCTTAAGTTGGATCGCTCAGTCTAACTTAAGCCAGGCGACCTATCAACAGCCGCTCGGCGCATATTACGCTTCACTAGGCACACCAACATATATATTAGTTTGCCGGATCATTTTTGGGGTTTGTTCATCCCATAGTGGGATCATTTGATTTGCCTCTTCCATACCCTAAGGGATTGAAACTAGCTAAGATTTGTACATTTTGTTCTATTTTATGACAATACCAGGGATGTTATACTATCATAAAATAAGAAAATCCTCGGAATAGCAAGCAACACGTACATGTTCTAATCAAAATATTTCTAGAAATCTTTTAGCCGCCTTCATTATAAATTAAATTAATCTTAGTTTGAAATCGTAGAGATATTTAAATAACATAAGTATTGAATTTGTATAAAATCTCCACCGATCGTGTTTGTTGTCATTAGTAAACTGAATGACATCAAGTATGACTAATCTACAGATTTGAGTAGTTGCTATCTAAATGTGTCTACTCCATATACATAGAAAAAGACTCCATATTTTAAGTTTGCCAAGAGCATCCCGAAATTTTGAACGGCCCTGCTCAGAGTCGACTCAGAAGAAATAGAACCATCCCTTAAACATGTTATCATTCAACAACTACTGCTGTTTTTATCTTATTAAGGGATTGAAACTGGCTAAGATTTCTACATTTTGATCTATTTTATGACAGTACCACGGATGTTATGCTAGCATAAAATAAGAAAATCCTCGGCTAAAATTTTTGATCTTTTAGCCGCCTTCACTATAAGTTAAATTAATCTTAGTTTGAAATCGTAGAGATAATTTAATAACTTAAGTTTGTTTTCATTAGTAAACTGAATGACATGAAGTAGGACTAATCTACCCAGCAGTCTTCCATTGGATTAGCATTTCGCCATTAATTTGGTATTCTATGGATGTGTCTATAAACTCATGCGGTTCCCCTAATTTGAAGTCAAAGATACTAAGAAGAAGCCGTGAAGCAAGCTTCACAACATGGGGCAGAAAGAAAAATCTACCACATTGCAGAAAAACGCAGCTAATATATTTTCTTACATGTCAACTTGCTGTTTGTCCTGTGTGCACAAATCTCACCTAACATGGCTTCAAAAATAGAAATATCACACCTGTTTTTACTTTCCTTGGAATAAGGAAAAAAACATAACGTATATTAAACTCGAAACAATAGAAATCTCACCTAATACTTGGATGTATATAGGTTGGCTAAGTATAGCCAAACATTAAGAGACTAATACCAGGAGCCAGGGCAGGTAATGGTTAGATCTTAATAATGCCTGGCATGTTGTGCACTTGGGATCGCTCAGTAAAGTGATGACGATCGAAGGATATGGGAGGCATATGCGCAGGCACCTACACAATGAAATAAAGAAAAATCCCCATTCCGATGCAGACGAGTTTCAAACTCATATTGCTGCAGTGACATCTGCTCTGCAGAGAGTTGCAATTTTGTATTGCAGCAACGTGCATCATAGCATCTTAAGAAGCGTCATTATTCTAGGGAGATGAACAAGATTAGTTTATAGTATAGAACAGCTCATGTTTATCCATGTGAGTAAAGAAAAAACTTTCGTTGTTCAAAACAAAAATGTTTGGTGGATCCAAGTATGCATGTATCTTCTGCATGGAATCATTCAACACACTCTAATTAAACATTTAAAACCCTGTCAGTGTCAAAGACATGGTGGTATGGCTGTTCACATTATCGATTAGCTAGGTAGCTTCGTTCAATCTCTCTTAACTTCACCCATCTCATCCATTTTCATTCTCCATCGATCTATATATAGAGAGAAATCAGATAAGAGTATGCATAACACCAAAAGATGAAAATGTCTAAAAGTGTTTCT
>JAJJMA010085171.1:0-13748 GCA_023529015.1 Papaver nudicaule
AACAACTTTGAGAAGGTTATATACTGAGAGAAGATGAAAAAGAGGTGGTTTCCAACGAAGTAGCGACGGTTTGCGGTGGTTAGGGTTTTGGTTTAAGGTTTCTGAGAGAAAAGAAGAAAGAGAAATGTTAAGAAAGGGAAATAGAGTGGAAAAGAGGAAGAAGAAGGATTTATAGGTAAGAGGCTCCAACCGGCTAAGCAGGTGGTAGGTCAAAAGTGAAACCCTAAAATTGCGACATGAAAAGACACGTGGAGGAAATCTTGCATATCTAAAATGTGCTGGCATTTTCGGCGGTTAGAGAATTTCATCTCCAGCGACTAAAGTCTTTAAAGATGAAAGAGGCAAAATGTAGGTGTAGAAAATGCCTTAGGCCAATTTAAGGTACTTAAGAAAAGATTTGTACTAAGGAGGGCATCCATAAGAAATGAAGGAAGATGACAGCGGTATTTGTCAGCGGTAATCTCTCACAATGAAAGGACGTTGAAGAATATCTGGGGACAGCGGTATACATCAAGATAGTGTCAGCGGTATGACTCCGACAAAAGCTGAATAAGTTGGTTGAACATTTAAGGTTGAGCAAAACGGTCAAATTGTCAGAGTTGACCTGTTGACTCAGTGGATTCCGAGTCATTGATATTATCTAGTGTAGAGGAAGGACGCTGAAGGAAGGAAGGTAGGCGTTGAGAATGTAAATGAAGCACGGCGGTAAGGCGGTAAGAAAGAAGACAAATAGTGTCAGAATGGTTTGTATGTATTAGTTGTACTCCATTATTTGTAAGCGCCTATATAAGGCTGAATACGCCCACTGAGAGAGGGGTTGGAAAAGTGATTGTTAGGGTTTGGTCTATTTGAGAGGAAGAATTCCTTACTCTCCATAGCCCAAACTGATAGCAAGATCTTGTGTGTGTTGTTTAGAGATCCTTTGCAAGGTGAGATGCAAGGAAGTTTTATGATAATCTATACTCATGTGTGCTGATTTCTCTTCATTAATGTTATTCTTATGTTTTGCATTGGTAGTTATATCTCTTATATATGTTATGGTGTTTGTTGATACGCTTGTGATGTTTTATACTAAGTATGCATGTTATGATGTGTTTGTGGTCTAAATAGGGGTGTATTGGTAAAATCTCTACTATGGGGATTTTACCAACTACATTTTGGCGCTAGAAGAGGTCTGAACCTGTGTTTCTCAAAAATTTTCTTCTTGTTTTCATGGAACTTAAAGTTATTTTGTGTGGTAAAGAGGTTTTTTAAGTATTGATTATACTGTTGTGTTTGATAGTTGCTCAAGCTTTCCATTTATGGAAGTCATAAGTATGTTTATTGTTGTTTAAGGAGGCTGAACCTTAAAAGGCTCCTGTATTAGGAAAGGTTGAATGTTTTTAACATGATCAGTGGTGTCTTAACAGCGCATATGCTGCTGGTGGTTTTTTAACCATAAATATGCTTGTCAGCCTACTAAAATCTTCCTTTTATAGAAGTTTGTAAAAGTATTGATGTTGTTAATCTTTAAAATCTTCCTGTTAAAGCGTGTTGGGCGCCATTAGTGTGTTCATAGTGATGTTTAAATGTGGTTCTTCTCATTTACAGAGACGTAACATGATTTCTTCCTCTTAGCTTAAGGGTGTTGGTGCAAAAGCTAGAATTTCAACCTTTTTCTTTCTTTGTTTTACTTGAACATGTAATAAGGGCTTCCTGTTTAGATGTTATAAAAACTCTTGCTTGTTTGGTAAATCCATATACGTCCTTAGGAGTCTAGGAGGATGATAGATTACCATGTTGAATACGATTCTTGGCAAATGTCTCTTATTTTACATGTTATGGTGTGATTTTTGGATTAAAGTGTTATGACCAGTCATTAGTAAAAGTTTAACGCCGTACAGATTTTGATCCTTGGCATGAATATGGTTATCAAACTTTAGTGTTTTTAGGGTTTTCATGAGTTTTCAAACTTAGGGTTTTTCTTTTCAACTGCCGACAAGATTAGGTCATACTCTGCAAATGTCGCGGCTATAATTCTGAGCTATTTTGTTTGTTTCCTACTTTATCAGAAACTGTTCAACCACCTCCACTAACGAATTTGGCATTTGCTAACAGTCAAGCTAGCTTAATACTGTCAGGAAGTGCTTTTGTTGTTTTCTACACAGGATACCAAATGGCGACTAATCGGAAAGGAAGTACGGCGTCAACAAGTAAAGCTCCAAAATTTCCCATACCCGCTCAGTCTGTACCTCTTCCTAATCGGCATAACTTGAGAAGTTCAGCGGTACCACCGCTAGGTTTTGCACATGATTTTTTCTTGAGCGGCAATACAAGTCAACAGCCAACAACGCCACAGCCGGCAATTCAGCAACAACAGTCAGCAACGCCGACATCAGAACAACAGCAAACAGCAGCAAACAGCAGCAATGCAGACAACAGTACCTTCACAACAAACAGCAGCAATGCAGACAGCAGTACCTCAACAGCAGACAGCGGCTATTGGCCCTGTTCTGATACAAGACATAACACACTTGGATGGAATACCAGAAGAAGATGAGGAAGAAGAAGTTCCAGCGCAAAGTAAAGGAAAAGCAGTGGATGACGGCACCATCAAAGAAACAACGATTCCCGGCGAGACGTCTCATGCAGTTGAAGGATTATCAAGGGTAGTAGGTGACAACCTCAACATTAATGGGTTACCCTCAAGAGTAGCTGGCAACACTTCAAAGGAGGTAGGAGGAAGCAGTAGAATGGTAGCAGTTGTTGGAACATCAAGAACGGCGCCAATAACAGTGTCAGAAGGAAAAGCAGGATCCACCAGTGCTACCGAAGAATTGTTAAAAAAGTTCTTTGAACAGAGCACCATAAATCAAGCTCAGATGCAGTTGCAGATGCAAAGACAGATGGACATTATCCTTCAGAGCAACTTACAATTGGCACAGCAGCATAAGCAGTTAATGGAAAGTCATAGCAAAAGTCGCTCAACTCATACAGTGCACAAAACTCAAAAGAGCAGATCTACAAGACCAGAAGTGGCGGCATCCACAGTGAAAAAAGAAGAAGGAAGTAAGAAGACTGGGAAATCTAATCATGGCGAGGAGAGTTACGCCGACTCGGGTAAATTGGACGATTATCAAGAATATGTTGCAAAGAGGTTACGCCGTATGGAGAAGAAGATAGAAGAAGTTACAGGTCAGCCAAAGGACGATAAATTAAAGAAGGCAATCTTAGAGGCAAAAAAGACACCATTTGTGGATGAAATTACGTATGGTCATGTGTCCAGAAAGTTTAGTATGCCAACTTTCACATCAATCTTTGACGGTATAGGAGATCCAACATTACACTTACAAAGCTACAGGAGAGATTTAACTGCATGGACCGGTTCAGATCCAATAATGTGCATGTCGTTTGCCGCTGCTCTCAAGGATGAAGCCTTGGCTTGGTTTGGCGGACTAAGAGAAAAGTCAATTGCAAAATATACACAGTTGGAAGAGAAATTCATTGCAAACTATATTCAAAACAAGAGAGTGCGCCCTGGGGCAGAAAAGTTGTTTAACAATAAGAAAAGACCTATGGAAACGTGTAGAAGTTATATTATGAGATGGAGGAAACTTTGTAGTGAAGTAGGATCGGCGGTATCTGACAAAGAAAAGATGCGAGCATTTATTAGCTCGATGGAAACAACAGATAAGATGTTCCAATCTTTATATTGGGCTCCAGTAGCAGATATAGGAGAATTGAGAGCTAGACAAAATGAATGGTTGATATATGAGGAAATGCAAGAAGAAGAAGGAAAGGGCAAAGCATGCTCACTCTATTAACAATTTGTCGCCAGAAGAACAAGAAGAAGCAAGAAAAGAATGGATTATAAAGGAGCACAAAAAATTGGAAGCAACAGCAGCAGCACCCTCAGCGGCAGTTGTCCTACATCAACAGCCACAAGAACGACAGCAATATCAGCAGAATAACACTCAGCAGTGGAATCAAGGAAAGAGAGACACTTACGTAGGAAGAGATGATCAAGACAATAGAGGAGGATATGATAATAGAGGTAGATACGCCAACAACGATAGAAGAAATTATGGCGACAACAGAGGGGGATACGACAACCGCCGACAAGGGAATGGCGACAGAAGATTCAACAATGACAATCGAAGATTCGGCGACAGAAGGCCAGGATACCCAGATTTCCAAGACGCCACACTGCCAAAACTACGTGTCACATATACTGATGCATGGGGACAGATAGAGAGTTCAGCATCAAGGAATGAAATCCGCTATCCTTTTAATAGAGGAAATCCCATGAATCCTATTTCTCACACCAGCCAATACTGCCAATACCATCAATTCCACGGCCACACAACTGAAAACTGTACAGGAGTTCAAAGAGAAGTACATAGATTCATCCGTATGGGAAGATTCCAAGACTTCTTAGAGTTACCTCCAGCGCCACCATTGGAGGTTCAGCCAATCCAGGTTGTACAGCCAAAGCCTGAAGTTTTTGAAGTTGAAATTCAGCGTGATCTGAAAGAGTTGAATTGTTTCTCTATTGTGCATTCAACAATCAGTAGAGATGAATTCATAATAATGTAATGTCAAGAATTCATAAGAGGGATAGCAATGGCAAAGAGATTTTCAGTGTCGCCGTCAAGAACAACCCACTGCTAGAATGGATGAAAAAGCCAGTCAGTTTTTCGGCGGTAGAACTATCACCTGAGGTAAGAAGTCATTTGAATCCATTGGTCCTTACCATCCAAATAGGAAAATTCAAGGTTCCAAGAGTGCTGGTAGATCCAGGAAGCTCTGTTGATATTCTCTTCAATTCAGCATACCAGGCTATGGATTCTAAAGAAGAACCGGTAGAGTCATTAATTCCTTCTTCATACAGCATCTATGGATTTAATGGGATAGCGTCCAAGCCTAAAGGAGAAGTGAAAATGAAGGTTGTTGCATGCGAGACCTTGATCATGGATACTACTTTCTGCGTTGTGGATGTAGATTCGCCATATGCAGCAATCCTTGGCAGACCATGGTTGCACAGCATCAAAGGAGTGCCTTCGACCTATCATCAACGGTTGCGATTCCCAACTCCAGAAGGGGTAGCAGAGTACATTGGTGATTCTTCTATAGCAAAGGCATGTAAGTAGACGTCAAGATGCGTGAAACTCGAAAGATCAGGCTGAATGAGAAAAAGAAGCAGACAAAAGAAGCAACCAAGACTAAAGAAATAGCTGCACTAGTCGTCGACCCCAACAAATACATTCTTTATGTGGTGGAGGGCGAGGCAACAGCAAGTCCTTCAGCGGCACCTTTATAGCAACTAAAGGAACCTTCGCCTATGGGTGAGCCAGATTTGCATTTCACAGCGGTAGAACCTACAAGGGAAATCAACATAGGTGAAGAAGATGCTCCTAAGATAGTAAAAATTGGTACCTTATTGAATGAAGAAGAATCTCGGCAGCTAGAGGCTTTGCTAAAAGAATATGTGGATGTTTTTGCTTGGGGCATGAATGAGATGCCTGGTATTGATCCAGAAACTGCATGCCATAAGTTGGATATAGATCCAAGGATCAGACCATTCAAACAGCGTCCAAGGAAGTTGGCACCAGCGTACAAGGAGGCGGTGGAAGCAGAGATTGACAAGATGAGGGCGTCAGGAATCATTAGACCAGTTCAATATCCGGAGTGGATAGCTAATATGGTGGTGGTTCCTAAGAAGAATAAAGGGGTAAGAATTTGCATTGATTTCAGCGACTTGAATAGGGCGTGTCCCAAGAACAGCTTTCCGTTACCAAGCATAGATCAGACTGTCGATGCCACTTCTGGGCATGAATTACTATCTTTCATGGACGGCTATTCTGGATATAACCAGATACCGCTGGCAGAAGAAGATCAACGGCACACAGCTTTCTTCTCTACTAAAGGTTTATTTTGTTACACAAGAATGCCATTTGGTCTTAAGAATGCGGGTGCTACATATCAAAAGATGGCCCAAGATATGTTCGAAAAATGGATAGGTAAAACTATGGAGGTTTATGTTGATGATATGTTGGTCAAGAGCAAGAAAAAGAAGATCACGTGCAAGACTTGAAAGAAATTTTCGATCACATGAGAGTAACCAAGCTGAAGATTAACCCAGCGAAGTGTGTATTCGGCGTCACCTCTGGAAAGTTTTTGGGTTATGTTGTCACAAAGAAAGGAGTAGAGGCAGACCAAGCCAAAGTTAAAGCCATTTTGGAAATGCCCTCGCCGGTAACCCTGAAAGATGTTATGCGCTTAAACGGCATATTGGCGTCTCTTAACAGATTTATATCTCGATTCTCTGACAAGTGCAAATTATTTTTCCAAATGCTGAAGAAAGGAGAGAAGTTCAATTGGACAAAAGATCATGAGGATGCCTTTCAGGGAATAAAGAAGTACTTAGCCACCTTGCTAGCTATTCAGCCGCCAGAACATGGAGAAAAATTGAGGGTCTACTTAGCGGCCACATCATCAGCGGTTAGTGCAGTTCTAGTGCGGACAAAAGGAGGAGAGACACCAATCTACTATATTAGTCGAACTCTGCAGCCCGCTGAGAAAAATTATACTAAGATAGAGCAATTAATACTAGCTCTGGTTTTCTCCACTAGGAGACTTCGTCCATATTTTCATGCTCATCCCATAACGGTACTCACCAAAACTCCCATCGAAGCCATTCTTCATAGTTCTCAAAGAGCAGGGCGTATTGCAAAATGGAATGCTCAGATAGATCAATACGGCGTCAAATTCGAAATAAGAATAGCTCAAAGGTCACAGGTTATCGCCGACTTCCTGGCAGATTTTCCCATAGAAGAAGAAGAAGAAGAAGCTGAAGACATTCCATTCATGGAGAAGGAAGATCCAGATGAAGGAGTCCCAGACTTGCTGAAAAGAGACCCAAACCAGTGGGAAGTATATGTTGACGGCTCAGCTAATAAAGAGGGCAAAGGAATTGGTATAGTCTTTATCTCACCAAAGGGTTCAAGGATAGTCCACTCATTCAGATTAGAGTTCCCGGCTACAAACAATGAGGCAGAATACGAAGCGGTAATACATGCTATGAGACTCATAATCGAGATGGACATCAGCAACATTCGTTTAACCAGTGATTCCCAGCTGGTCATTCGACAGATCCTAGGCAGATATGAAGCACATGATAGTTCACTGAAGCAATAGTTACAATTGGCAAGAGAATACGCTAACAAGATTATTGGCATCGAATTTAGACTACGCCATTTTGGCCCTTTAGCAACGTTAATAAGCGTTGCTATGAATTTCGGCAACGCTTATTAACGTTACTAATACGGCGTTGCTCTTTTTTCGCAACGTTTATAAACGTTGCTGTAATTAATTACGGCAACGTTTATAAACGTTGCTATAATGCAATTACGGCAACGTTTAAAACCGTTGCCGTTATTAATTACGGCAACGTTTTATCTTTTCTTAGCAACGTTTTCGTAAGTGTCGATATTTGGTGTATGACACATGTCACTGGGTCTGGCAACATTTATAAACGTTGCTAAATATGTACTGAGAATTAAAAAAAATGTAATACAAAATTTATATTTGTATTTCCAAAATTCCAGAATCCACAAATTATATGAAACCTGCCCCGATAATATTTGAATATACAACCATTTTGTTTTCTTAAAAGAAACTATACAACATTCGAAATTTAGTTTCAGTGTACACTATAAAGTAGATAATGTTCATTCCAAATACATAGGAAATCAACGTAAATGAAGTGCTACATATACTGCCTAGAATGCTTACTTAGCAAAGAGCAAACAGAAGTACAAAACTCATTGGAGTGTGCGGAAAAACAACAAAGTTAGAAATAACTATACCGACCCCGCACTATCCTGTTGCCTTTGTGTCTTCCTTTGAGTTCTGTTGCCTTTGTGCTTTCCTTTGAGTTCTTATTTACATAAATTGTATCCTCTACTACAATCTCCTTCTCTACTATATGAGGCGAAACTGGATGAGGTAAGAACCTGAAACCAAGAGAGAGCAGCATTCTACAAGTTTTGGTAAAAAAAAATTCATGCATAGTGCAGTAAAAGCTAAGTACGGAAATTGTTTTTATGACACCAACCAATTGTCTTTTCTTTTCCCAGCCAATTCATTTTAAGATTACAATGGTCTAGCCAAGAATATGTACATTAAACCTCACCTGAACTTCCACATCACCAACTTTGACAGTCTTGGCTAAAGTAACCAGATGTGGCTCCAGTACCATAACGGATGGCAACTTCTTTCCCTGCATTAATGATGGAACCAGACATCTATCAATTTACATTCACAAGGCCCTTTCTCTGCTAATAAATTACCATACAAATTCGTTGTAAAACATAGAGTTGACATCAGTTATAGGACTATCAGAATATGAACAACAGGACATGAGTTAGCTAAAGAACACAATCAAAATAGTGGATTTACAAGTCCCAAAAGCCAAAGACAACTTATTCGGTGGCATATCCTAAACGCTTAGCCAAAGGGATATGAGTGTGTATACCTGGGGAAATACCAAGCTTGTAAAAAAAAAAAAAATTAACCTGCATAAATGGAGTTATGGAAGCAATGCAATTTATACTATAATCTTCGATTCTGCAATCATTAATCAAACCTCGAGGTTGCGACAGTCGCATGTTAAAACCTAAAACAAGGGCAGGGGTCCTCTCCTCCCTTGCCAACACCCATCCTCTCACCACCGAACAATACCTGAATCGGATTCATGAAACAATACAGATTGTTAGAAGCCAAGACCAGATAGTACAACAGTTCAACCATATTTTAAAACTTACAAAATCGTAAACTTTTAACTTCTGACGAGTAAGGAAATGGTTAGCCTACCTCAACGAAAATCTGCAGATCCTTACTGGTGCTTAATTCAAATTTATAGTCAACCTACATGGGAAAAATAGCAACATTACACAAAAACATTTCAAAAATATGTGGGATTTGAAGTCTAGACCGCATGACATACCTTAGAGCCACACCTACGACCAATTTCTTGCAGCACTCCCACAGGCATAGAGGGAGGAAACACTTTTCCAGTTTCATTTTCTTTGGTGATACTGGACACATGATTCAGATTTATCCCATTTTGTTCTGAAAAGGAGTATAACAAGAAGCAAACATATTGATAAAAGCCAGACACGAGCTAGAGCAGGTATTTCAATCTACCTGTTAAATAACATAGAAGAGACCCAAAGCGGCAAAAAACAGTAGATTTTAATTGTTAATCAGTGAAACGTTTTATATACCTGACGGCAAAGCCTGATTTGGGCCGTTTGGCAATGGATCATTACGTTTCTGCCGTTTATGTCCCAAAAACTCCTGCATATAAGAAATATTTAACTAAGTGGTTTTTCCCCTATCACTCATACTCCTATAAACTAACAGGTAAATACCAGTGATCTACAAGGCACTAGTGCGAGACTAACCTGTTCATTCTTTACTTGAGGTAGGGAAGGAAGAGTGACAGAGGGCAAGGAATTATCAACACTGCGATGATAACCTCGTACTTTATCAGGATTTGAAGCACCAGCATCCTGAACTTGCCGTAACGTTTGGTTACTAGGTCCCACACTGGGATCCTCTTCCAGCAACCAACCTCCGCGACCCTGGACCAATGGTACCGCTACTTGTACAGGTGGTTTTGAAAGAATTCTCCCTGATTCAGGGTGTAATTCGGAGGGATTGACTTCTCGTCTCACAGGAACTCCAGGCAAACTAGGCTCTAAAATGCATGTGCACAACAATGTTAATACTTAGTACGGCTAAAAAAGAAATACCCATCATAAAAAGGAAATAACACTCAAGTATAATAGCAAAAAGAAGTTAATCATTTACTCTGTAGTGGCACAAGGGTTCTTGGACCTGTCGGCCAGGTAATACAAGACACAGGTACATCAATTATAGTTGTAGTCAAACCTGCAGCAGGAAGGGCAAGGGATCCAGAAATCCATCCACTTGATACTGTATTGAGTTTACCACATAATGAGGCTACAAAAGACGCATATTCTCTGACAGTTATCATTGCGGCTGCAGCTCTTCTTTCTGCACATGACAAATATCATTAAGACAGCGCAGAACAATTAAAATCTTTATATCCAGATCTAACAAAAAGAATTCCAGCAAAATCATGAAGTTAAAAGACATTATTATTCACAGATTTCCTCCTTTCCCTCTTTGCTGGAAGTAACGATGCACCTTAATATGCCTGATTGGGAAATCAAAATCAGCAATAACAGATTTAGCCTGAAATAGTAACAGAAGTAAATAATGAAAAATCATTGCTCCAATAACGGTGAACTGATTTTAAGAAGTCTTGGGTACGGTCAGCTGCCTTCATTGACCTTTCCTCAACCCAAATATATGTACAGCACCCGAAATTGCACTAAAAAAACTCTTATAAACTCTTGTCTCTTGGTTTCGAGTATTCTATTCTATTCTTATCGACATATGTTACACCATAGGAACGACAGTTAAAGAAATTGCACCGAAAATAATCACCTTGGGCACTACGTACTACCATATTTAAATCCAAATTGCAAAAACAACTAGTACTAGAAATTGTGTACAAAAGAGATAGCACAAACATGAAGATGGAGTACTTACGTTGTTATGAGCAAGAGATCCACCATCAGCAACTCTTCGTGTAACAACTGCCAATAAACTCTTTCTTCCGAATTGGGTCATCTCTGTCAAGATGTACAACTGTATCCTTCCAAACATGGTCAATATATCCTTTCGCAAGATGCAAACCATAAAGAATTAACTTCAAATCATCAAATTAAATACAGAATGCCATTTGAAGGGAGAAATGTTGCATATACTACCTTGAAATCCATCCTCGCAGACACCATAATTGTTTGTAAAAGGCCGATCAGGTCCAATAAGACCCACTTGTAGGACTAATGCAGCAGCTTCTGCAGACATGGAAATACCAGTCAAGCCACAACCAATTATAACCAAATCTAGTACAGACTCTCCAACAAATATTGATGGCAACTGCATAATGGCAGTAGAGTATGATTTCATAAACAAAATTACATAGATACACAATGTACCAATTGGTAGCACCAAGAAACACTATCCGTGGAGGATTTGAACAAAAAAAAAAATCATAGATAATCTACCTCCCAAGAACATTGCGCTTCTATCTAGAACCGCAATAGTTAAACACAGGAAAGTATGAATAACCTTCCTCAAGCACATATAAATCAGATCCCTGCTCCTTACACTTGATAATGATCTGAGAAAAGAACAATAACAACATTAGGGGCTATACAAGACGAAATCTTCTTATTGGAATCTTTAACAGTATCGAACATGAGATAAGGTTTTTTTATTCAGGAGCAAATCCACTAGATCTAATGTTGCAAAAAGGGGTTTTCTTTTAGGATTGATATATGGTTTCGATTTTCAGATGGGGGTTGGGTTTATTTTTGATTCATGAGTTGAGGTTTGACCATAAATAAACAAGCTCTTAATCGATCTTTCTAGGTTTCAGTGATTTTTTAAATCTCTCTAAAACTTGAAGAAATTGATAAGCAAAATGTTTGAAATGACAAAACCAACAACCTTACTTGTTTTCTTCAATTGATCTACAACACAGATACTGGATTCCAATAATTTTAGGGCAAAACAGAAAACCCTAGATATCAAACCAGATAGGGATTTCTGATTTAGGAGTTATCGAGAGTCTATTGGGTTTTGCGTAAGATTAGGTCGTAATGGAAGCAAGAGACACAGAAAGAGAGGAGAAATATGAGTAACAAGATTTGGGGTGAAGAAGATGAGATGGAGAGAAAAAGGGGAGAGTTGAGTTTCTACTAAAAAAGGAAGGAAATGAGATAAATCGAAATATAAACCATGGAAATCTAATTTCCAGTAAAATGACATATTAGCCCATGTATTTAGCAACGTTTTTTGCATTACTTAATTATTTTTATAATTAATGTTATTTAAAGCAACGTTTTTTTAATTTAAAGCAACGTTTTTCTCTTAGCAACGTTTATAAACGTTGCAAAGCCGAAAAACAAAGTGTTGCAAAAAACTGGATCTGGCGTATATGTAGAAATGATAACAGACATGCTGATGCGCTGACATTTATCTCCTCTATGATGGCGGACCCAGAAGTACCGGCAATAGCAATTGAAAGATTAAAGATGTCATCAATAGAAGGAAGAAGGCAACAGGAAGTTCTGGCGGTAGACATTGAAGAATCAGCGGAAACAGACTGGAGAGTTCCTATCAGATATTACTTGGAGCATCTCACCACTCCTGGAAACAAGCTGTTAGCACATAAAGTTATCAGCAGGTCAAGAAATTATGAATTAAGAGACGGCGTCCTATACAGAAGATCATTTGCCGGGCCACTGTTACGATGCGTATCAAGAGATGAAGGAAAGAAGCTGTTAAAAGAAATTCATGAAGGAGACTGCGGAAATCACAGCGGGCAGAGGGCGCTGGCTCTAAAAGTAAAAATGCAAGGCTATTACTGGCCTTGGATGAATGGTGACTCCGCTGAATATGCTAAGCGGTGTAGGAATTGTCAGCTGTATGCAAATAAGATAAAGGCACCAGCAGTATCGCTGAATTCAGTATTAAGCCCATGGCCCTTTGCCAAGTGGGGGATTGACATTATTGGACCACTAACACCAGGATCGGGACAGCGCAAATATATCATTGTGGCAACAGATTATTTTACCAAATGGTGTGAAGCTAAGGCACTTAGACAAAGAACAGGAAAAGAAGTGTTTACATTCATATGGGAAAATATATTCTGTCGTTTTGGTGTTCCGGCGGAAATCTGCACTGACAATGGGAAAGAATTGGTCGGCGAGAATATTGAAAACCTGCTGGCAACATACGGCGTTAAACTGGGAAAATCCACTCCTATCTATCCTCAAAGAAACGGGCAGGCGGAGGCCACCAATAAAACAGTAGGAATGGGGTTAAAAAAGAGAGTTGAAGGACACAAGAAGGCGTGGTGTGAGCATCTTCACAATGTCCTATGGACTTACAGAACTACAATTCGAGAGGCGACTGGAGCATCTCCCTTTTTACTCACATTTGGTGCAGAAGCGGTACTTCCATCAGAAGTTATATTGCCAACGACAAAACACGAAGCTTGGGAGAAGAATCTCAATACAGACTTAATCTTGGCAAAACTAGACGACTTGGAAGAACAGCGGCTCATTGCTTTGACTCATATGGAGAATTACCATCGCCGTCTGGCCAGGGAGTATAATAAGCGTGTAGTACCAAGAGATTATCAGCCTGGTGACCTTGTATTAAGAGAGGTACCGCCGTATCAGAAGAAGAAAGGATGTAAAAAGCTGGAACCTACTTGGGAAGGCCCTTATGTTATCAAGCGTGTAGCGGGTAGTGGAGCTTATGTGTTAGTTGATGAGCATGGAAAAGAACTTGAGCATCCATGGAATGCCAAGTTTATCAAGAGATTTTATCCATAAGAATACATGTAAAAATCCGAAGTCTTGGGCGGGCATAATACCCAAGAAGTCTTATTAGCTTTTGTAATTTGCAGCAAATAAGATCCGGGGATGTAGGTTTGCTTTATGCGCTGAACCCCGTTAACAAATCCTTGTGTCATTTTAAGTATTCGCATACGGCGACAAATGCGCTGAGGCAAAATTGCCAAACAAAATTTTACAAGGCTCAATAGCCATACGCTGAGGCAAAATTGCCAAACAAAATTTTACAAGGCTCAATAGCCA
>JAJJMA010085190.1:0-16299 GCA_023529015.1 Papaver nudicaule
TATCGTATTTAAGTCTAAAAATCTGTAATAATGGAAAACTAAATCCTGATCTGGTAGTGTTTTTTAGCAGAAATGTCCTTTAGTTTTTTTATAGAGTGGTCTTGGTCTACTGCTGATGCTGGAAAACCCGCATCATATGTCACATTACCAACACCAAAGAATGCAGAACCATTGCAGACAGTGATTATTGATCCCGTTTCTTTCTTATATGAAAAGCGAAAATATAATTGTTGATATTTCAAATCTTCCAAGAGCTTCAACAAGTTGTGTATTCAAACTCTATTAAGCAGGCCTACAAGGGTAATTGTTTTTTAAAGTTGGCAATGTATTTGATATTTAAATGTGCAACTTGGGCCTTATTCGAATTCGTCTACATATAAACTAGTTTGTTGAACAATGTCACTGGAATGTTTCACATTCTAGTTGTATATTGATGTTTGTTTGCATCAAAAAAAAAGTATATCGATGTTTGTCCATTCTTCTTATGGTTTGATTTTCTGACATAATGTAGTACATATGCTGAAATATCTTGGAAATACATATGGCCGCCATGTTTGTATACAATATGAGTTTTGGAAGACAAACTTAATCTTAAAACACCAAGGAATTTAATCACCATTCTAACAGTGTAGTCTCTCACTCCCTCATTTCTGGCACTTATATTGTGTCTCTCTACCCATTTGGTTAAAAGAGAAATTTATTGTTTGGTCCTAAAACCGACAACCCACTTAGGCTACGGTACATTGGGAACTATCATTTAACCGGAGGTCCAAAAAATATTGAAAAGACGTAATCATCCCTGACTTCGTACGATGCGAGATATATACCTGTAAATGTTTTCTTTGAACAGAACGCTTTCATCTTTCTCTCTCCTTTCTCTTCTGAAAAACCTCTAGAAATATCAAGAAAGTTGAAAGATTTACTCACTTAGCCTAGTGAATCATCGATGAAAAAGATCTGCAGGAAAAAAAATTGTGGTGGTGACAGCGGTGCCATTAAAGGAAGTAGTTGATTTTTAACAGTGATGGTCGAGGCGCATTAGAAGGAGAATCTAGGGTTTGGTTTTGGTAGTGGTGGAATCAAATTTATCATTGTGGATACAAGATCAAAACCAAAACTAGTAGTTATTGTTACTTTCTAAGAGTGATCGTGTTTTTGGATATCAAAAATTAAAGAAACTTATTAAATCGCCATTAGAGGAAGTAGTCTTATTATTTTGTCTTTAGTTGTCGAATCGATTCCATGGAGGTTGAATGTGAAAGTTTGTTTGATACTGATGATATCAACATATTGTAGGGCTGTTGCGTAGTCAAGTTCAATATAGGTCGTGATTTTTATCTTGAATTTATGCGAACAATGTTAATTAGATTACCGACCGTCACTTATCTATTTCAACTTGATTTCGATTTGCTGCGTTTTTTATTTTTGAAAAGTTGCTGTGATTTTTCTCTATGAGTGTTGTTGTGTTTTCTTTCCTATCTGTTACGTTAATACTATCAACTAGTACTCATTTTGTTGTAGCATTTTGTTTGAAACAATTCAACATTAGTTTGAAACAATTCAACATTAGTTTGAAACCTCAGTACATATTTAGCTGTACTGGGTTGTTTTTGACATGGTTAGCTGCCATACATATTTAAATATACTGATAAAAAGTGTAGTACATATTTAGTTGTAATGACTCAAATAGGATGGGTTTTGATAGTGTCAACTGCCAGTACATATCTGGTTGTACTGATAAAAACTGCTGTATATATGGTTGTATTGGCAGAAACTTGGCGTTTTTGACAATGTCAACTACCAGTACATATTCCAATGCACTGATAAAATAATTTCAGTACATATCTGGCTGTACTGGCATAAACTGGATGGTTTTTGACATTGCAACTGCAGGTACATATTTGGTTGTACTGACAAACATCGCATGGTTTTTAGGAGTGTCAACTGCCACTACATAGATTATGTACTGATAAAATTGCAGTACATATCTAGATGTACTGGCATAAACTGGATGGTTTTTGACATTGTAATTGCCGATACATGTTTGATTGTACTAACAAAAATCGCATGGTGTTTAGGAGTGTCAACTGCCGGTACATATTCCAATGTACAGATACAATTGTAGTACATATCTGACTGTACTGTCATAAACTGATGGTTTATTACATTGTCAAGTGCCAATACATATTTGGAGGTACTGATAAAAGTTCAGTACATATTTGGTTGTACTAATAGAAATTACCTAAACCAAAAAAAAAAATAGTGCTGCAAATTCCCAGACTCGAACTTGTATTGCGCACCCAAATCACCACACATCAATCCAAAATTATGAGTTCTACTTGTTATTAAGAGATCCAAATACAAAACTGACCAAGTAAAATATTCCGCAACATTTTGTTGTTCGCCCAAACAAAAAGATTACATTCACAAGTTTTAAATTAAAGTACACAAAAATGACTCATTTGTTTTATCAAATTGTAATTGCAAGCCGTAGTCCCAGCATTAGCTGCTGTAATAAAAAACTTCATTGTCAGATTTACATTTCCATCTACACCTATCCTTTTAAGATACAGTACCCCCCAGGTTGTAATGACCACCAGCCTCCTCAATGTCCTCATTGTTAGCAGTCTTCTCAAAATACTCTTTTGCCTGTATTGAAAAAATTTGGGTCCAATTAGATATCTACAAAATGCAGTGATAAAGAAATGAAAAATCGCGTAATGCATTTTTTGAGAAAACAAGAATTAAAAACTAGTTGTAGCCTGACAACTTAACAAGGAAACATAATCCTTAATCGTGAGGGTCACATGGATAAAGAAGCACTAAGTTTAAGACATAATTTCGAACTTTGGTACTTAGCCATTCAATTAGGCTGCCTTAAAGCAATGTGTATAAATTTCTACCTAGCTGAGTACGACAGGTAAGTACTGGACTGACAGAAAAGCCTAATATGTAAGCAGTTAGTGAGCTTAAGCCACAATGAGATCTTAGTAACTATTCTTCATTCTATGATCGACGACTGTAAATATAATGTTTATTACATATGTAAACTGATACTCAGGTAATCTTTGGATACACTGTTCAACACCTCTGGGGCTTTGTTAGTTTTGTCCGTCGAACTGTTGAAGCTTCAAGGAATAGAAACTCAAATAGGCATTGCAGGCTTGTTCTTAAAATGCAAGAATCCAAGTTCTATTGACGTTGAATACATCTGCAAGTTGCTTTCATCACTGGTTATATATCTAATAATACTTCCTATGAAAATAGCTAGCTATGAACGAACACAGGCTCGACAAAAATAGACGCATGAAGCAAGACAAACAAAAATTCAAAATAAAAATAGAAATCAGAATCCATCAAATTTATAGAGAGACATAATGAAAATCATTACATATTGATACGTACTAAGTGAAAACCTAGGCGATATCACAATACATGCCGAAATGTACTGGTGAAAACCCAGTACATATTGATATGTACTGTGCGGAAACCTAGGAGATATCACAGTACATATCGATACGTACTGGTGAAAACCCAGTACATATAAATATCTACTGTGTGAAAACCTAGGAGATATCATAGTACATATCGATACGTACTGGTGAAAACTCAGTACATATAAATACGTGCTGTGTGAAAACCTAAGAGATACCGCAGTACATATTGACATGTATACCAAGTGAAAAACTAGCATATGTTGATATGAAACGAATTGAAACTCCTACAATTACAAATACCAATAGCAAAATCAAAATAATGTACAAAAACTAAATGCTGATCCTCCATTCCTAACAGTACCAAATCTGGTAGAAATCTTCTCATAGGCAAAATAGTTAACAAACCTGGTACAAAATCCAACTATTAAGGGTTTCAAACTACGAAATAAATGTAACCTAATTAGAATTAAGAAATCGAATTTTACCTTAGTAGGATCCTGCACATTTCTGAAATCGCAAAGACTAGATTGACCAGTGGCATAAAAATTGCAATAACAAATATAAACGAACAAAAATCCTAACCAAATCTAGATTCAAGAAACAATCCCAAAATTTCATTTAAAACCCTAATATCTTTATTTGGTATTAAAACCCTAAAATCTCACAAGAAAATCACATATAATCCAAAATCCAAATTAAACAAGAAAAAACAAACAATAAGACTCTACTTGAAGGAGCGTAGCATATATCAGTCTCAAACCATATCTCTGCCATACACATCTGTTTCAGTTTCGCCATTAATGAAAATCGAAGAATTTAGGTGCTATGAATTCATAAATCTCATCTATCGCCCCTGGTTAATCTTTTATAGCCATCCTCTTCTTCAAAATTGCAATTAATAGATTATGTTCTGCCTCGTAAAATCTCATCTGTCACCAAAGAAAACCTTCATGGTTCGAGATAGAAAGAAACTGAGAGAAATGAAAATATAGAGTAGGTGTCGTCGTTTTGATGGCAGGGGTATTGAAGGAATTAAATAAATATGAATATCTCTTCCCGCATGTGTGCAACCAGTTTTATCCTTCCAACAAAAGAAAAAAGGACCACCGATTAATCCAGTTTTCTCGATGTCCCTCCCGTTAACTACACTATAAAATCTAGGACCACACAGTAGATTCTACTTGGTTAAAATTATCCACCACCACAAGATACGGGTACAAAACTACAAATTAAGAAGGCCCATAAATCCGATTAGGGTATTTTTTTTTTTGAGGAGAAAGGTTAAAACTTTATTGATGAAAAAAAAAAACGGTACAGAAAAAAAAAGAGAAGCACATAACAGTGCACCAAGGAGCTATGACAGAAGCCACAAACAGCTCCAAACAAGAGAGCACAAAGGCACAAAAACAAACAACCAACAGAAAAACTAGCAACAGAAAAGAGATACTATAATTTCTTCTTTGCCGAATTCCTGAGACCCCTGCCTAGATTATCGTTGCTTGGATCACCCTTGCAACCTAGACTTTGAAGCTCCCTTTCTTTCCTTGATTTCTGATGCTTGTCTGCAATAAAGTCGAGCACCTTCTTCTTATCTTCTTCCGGGCACTCCTTAGGGGACTCTACCAAACCAATAAACTTTAACAATTTATCCACATTTTGAGCCTTAGTCATTGGTACCCGACTAGGGATCTCTAAAAGAGATTTTTCCTTTGTAACTTCCAACTCATCTCTTGCTGCGGATAAATCTTCAAAAAAATCTGTTGGAATCTCGACCATATTGTCTTCTCCCAACTCTTGAGCTGAATGAGGAACAACCTCAACAAAATTATCTTCTTTTCTTGATTCTACAACTCTGTGGCTTGGTGGCTCTTCTCTAAAGCCAGCATTTACAAGTTCAGTTTCTGAAAATAGGACATCAAAAGGATTCAAATGTCCAATATCTTTCTTTTGAGCATTATCTTTGATTCCAGATTTCTTCTTATTCTTCCTTGTATATGAAGTCCACTTCTCACTAGTAGTTTGAGCTGTTAGGTTTGAAACCTCACCACCTCCCTCACTATTGAGCGTCGAGCCTACCAAATTAACCCCCAAAGGCACTGAATCTGAAACCATTAGTTGTTGAGATGCCACACCTTGTTCCTCTCTAGGAACATTCACAAGATCAGTAACGCCTTGAGTTCTATTCTCCTCACTAATATTAACTTCATGGATTGTATGAGAAAGACCAATGTCAGAATTTGAGGTGGATGCCTTAGATTTAGGAACCCATTTCTTAGAAACCTTTGGTGTAGGATTTAAGCTACACTTGGCACTTGAATGCCCAAAACTCTTGCAGTGATAGCAAGGCGACGGCTTCCACGGATATTCAGCCTTCACCACAAATTTGACATCATCAATTTGAATTGGAAGTTCGGTTGGGAATGAACAATCTGCTGCAACTTCAACACACACCCTAGCGTACGACATCCTTGTCTTAAGAGCTGTTGGAGTATCAGTCATAATAGGGGTACCAACAATACTAGCAATTCTAGACAAACCTAGCTGATTCCAAAGATGCAGGGGAACCTGCCTAAGGTTCATCCAAACAGGAACTGTACAAATTGAATCAAGGTTCTTCTCTAAAGAAATAGACCAAGGACGAACAAGGAACTTTTGCCCTGTCTTCTTCTTGAACAAATTTGAACAGAAACACATTTTCTCCATGAATAGTCATGGAAAAATCCCCTTTGGGATTCCACTGAGCAATTAAATTTTCTTTCACAAAAGGAAATTGATGTCTCTTCCCCACAAAATACCCAACAACATAGGATTCACAAATTGAGATATGGGTTTTTAACTCACCTGATGAAAAAATTGCAGTTGATTTTCCATCAACAATCTTAGTAACATCCAGAGAAAGTTTAGTAGCTGCTGAAGATGCTTGGATGTTGCTGCTGTTGTTGTTTAAGCTTCCAATATAGCTCCTACCCGGAATAGGATTCCCTGATTGAGAAACCTGCAGATTTGATACCGCTCCATTGGAAGAGATTTGAGGATTCAATGGAGGAAAATCCTTCGACCCTAGTAATAAAGCTGAAGAAATTGATGGGATCTGCTCACTACTGCTCTGAGGGATCGATTGAGGGAGAGATCGAGAGGATCTCCCCTCCGCCATGGCTGCGAGAAAAAAGAACCCTAGAATTCGCCTAAAAAAATCGCATCCACGTAAGCAGAGCAAGAGAGAGAAAAAAAAGAAAATGAATGAATGAATCCGATTAGGGTATTATTTTAGCTTGTCAATAAAACATTAGCAAGTCGAGATTTTGTTTGGCCTTGGTGGTTTCAAGGAGAACTTTTGCGTTGCTCAAGGATGAATTTGTTATGCGATGGCAAATACAACCAAGGATCAGGTAATAAAATCCCTACATCATCAGAAGTGCAAGAAGAGGCAAACAATGATGCTGATGATCATGGCCGACAATCATCTTTTACAACATCCCTTCCAGATGACTGTCTAATTATTATATTTAAGTGCCTCCATGTAGATGATCGTAACTCCTTTGGATTAGTATTCAAAACAACAACCAAGATTTTTTAATGTATAGTCGTTGCAAGAAGGATGCGACAATTATTCTTAGGAATCCCTTATTCTTAATGAAAGCTTTCCCGTAGCTCTTTGTAAGTTGTTGAATCGATTCCAACATCTCAGAAATTTGTATCTATTAGATGATCTCCCTGAGATAACAGATTTTGCTACATCAAAGCCACCATTCTTTGAATCCAATGTTCCACAACTATACCTAGATTACTGCTATGAGAATTCAGATATCGAATTGCCTTCGGTCTTTTCTATGTTCCCTCGTTTGACATGTATATACATTTGAGATCCTCTCATATCACTGATAAGGGTTTAGAGGCCCTGGTAAAATGTTGTTTATCCTTAGATAAGGTTCACCTCTTAGGTTGTCACTCGATTACTGATTCAGGAATAAGTTTTATCCTACAAAACTGTAGGAAACTGGGTTCACTTCGTATAAAATAACTGGTATTGGTTTTAACCCATACAAAGACCTTAACCCATCTACAAGTGGGCGATTGCAAACTTCAACCAGAGGGGATTAAAGCAATTGTTAGTTGTGGTGGGCTTGAATATCTAAGTCTCTCAGAACCTTATGATTTTCTCAGAAACTTACACCAGAGGGGATCTATAAATACCGAAGCCGTTGTTATGATTTCTAAAGGCTGTCCTTTGTTAAAGAGACTGGACCTAACAAACTGCTTTGAGGTAGAGCTGGAAGGATGGGAAGCTATTGGCCGGAATTGCAGAAATCTGGAATGCCTTACAGTGTTGGGGTGCAGAAAGTTATGTGATCTTGGGTTGGAGGCTTTGTGTAATGGCTGTAATAAGCTCTCCAGATTATTAATAGACAATAAAAATAGGTGTATCAGCTCTGCTCTTGATCTTGTCAAGCGCAAAAAACCCTATCTGACGATGATGCATTAAGTAGTGAATATTTCTTGTGATCCTGTTTCGCACTTGAAGAATAAAGAAGTTAATGGCGGATATTTCGAGTCTTCATAGAGCTTCAGCAAGTTGTGTGTTCAAATTCCTCTAAGCAGGGTAAGAAGGTTATCAAGTGTTTTTGCTGTTCGCAATTTGAAAATATTTTGAATCTTGGAATCAGCAGCTTAATTTGTTTTGATATGTAATTGTGCAAGTTAGCCTTACCCGAAAGAGGCCAGATTATGGGTATTTTGCTGGAGTTAGATTATTGTTGAACAATCTCACTGCCTTCTTATGTGGTGGACAAACCCAGAATTTGCCCTTTTTGCACCCACTATGGGCTGAACAGAAGTGGAGTGAGAAAAATGGCCTGAAAAATTCTATTCGACTTTGGCAAACTGTTCACCAGCTTGACATAAATCAGGGTAGAGTCTGTAAAGACAGTTTAAGTACTACTACAAATGAAAACATGGTAATGTAGCTCTCTTAGAGTTATCTTCAAACAAAATCTAGAGTTTCAGAATATTATGACACAATTATCAATTAAAATCTAGAGTCATACTTGGGCTACGATATGCATTTTTGACCAGAAAAACACAAATAGGATTTTTGGCCTGATAACATATGGTGGTTCGAAATGATGTGACAAATCTGAAGTAAAAATACAAAGTACACTGTATAGGTCGATTCAAGTTTCATCGGATGGGAGTTACATTTTAGCATTAATTCTTTATTGGGCATGGCATTAAAGTGAAATTATACCCATAATTCAAACTCACGATTACTCTCTTAATCTCTCACACAATCCATTCACTTTCTCTCAAATACGCGTTAGAATTCAGATTAATCAGACAATCAAAGGCCACTATTAGCACCAAACTGGCTGCATTTCCACTCTCCTCTATATATATCCAACCCTCAAACACCACTTCCTCACACACTTCCCTTTCTTTCTCTCTTCTATTTTTCCATTCTCACGCATCACCCTTTCAAGCAAGACTGGCTATGGCTCTCTTCACCGGAAAATTGTTTCTTCTGTTCGTCATTTCAGCCTTTATGTCAAATGCTGCAGCAGTCTTAGCTGCTTGGGACTTGGCTACAACAATTCATTACCCGGTCGGTCATAAATTAGCAGCTCGGATCAATGTAGAAGACGGTGGTGCTGGAATGACAGAATGCTGGAGCGCACTATATGAGTTACGATCATGCACTAATGAAATAATACTCTTCTTCATGGATGGAGAGATGTATCTAGGTATTGAATGTTGTAGAGCGATCCGTATTATCACTCGTGAATGTTGGCCTTCTATGCTTACTTCTGTGGGCTTTACTGCGGAAGAAGGTGACATTTTAAAGAGTTATTGTGATGCTCCGCACTTGGCTCCACATCCTTCTTCCCCTGTTACTATGCTTCCACCGGCACAGGCTCCTGCTCTGTCACCTTCACCTTTCTCGGAACCAAATACTCCCCAAGCTGCATAGGTAGTTAAGGAATGGCTTCCATCGTATTTTAAGTCATCTGTTTGTTTCAAGTCCCTTTGTAGTCTTTTTCTCTTTTAACCATGAATAATAAGCTTAGGAAAGCAGTAGTTGAGAAGGTTTCTATGTTATCAAGCTTTTTGGTTGTCTACTTGTCTTTCCCTTTTTATTTTTCATGTTGATTGAGTACATATGAGCAGCCTCATCCACACCTCTTGCTAAACCCATAAATCAAACAAATCCAGTCTGGTCTTGTGCTTTAATTTTACTTGAAATTGTCATGAATTCGTGAAACTTATCAAACGTCAATGGATTTAATCTTAAAACACCAAGGAATTTAACAGAACCCCTTAACTGAACTGGGTTATGAAATAACTTCGTATATATGTAACTTGCAGGGGAAGAAGCCAAAGGTATTATTTTAGCTTAATCGTTCCTTGGATTTGGGGCTCTTCATGATTCTCCTTAAATTCTGACCTTAGCAATTCAACAGAAACTTAATCTCTTCTTCCGGTGGTTATATTGATCAGCTGAAATTGGCTAACAAAAACTGTATTAATATAGAACCCACAAGAACTCAATGTTTGAAAAAGCTCTCTTTTGTAGAACAGAGACCACGAATCAGGAACAGTTTTAACGTTAGACAAATGGGGACAACATTCCAAGTTAGACAACCCCTTAGCTGAACTGGGTTATGAAATAATACTACAAGTTAGAGAACCCCTTAACTGAACTGGGTTATGAAATAACTTTCGTATTATGAAAGCTAAAAACATATATTTAAGAACTTCTTTATTTAAGCTTCGGTACTTCAATTAGGGTTTTATTAGGTCTTCTTTGGTTCTGGTTTTAATATAACACCATTCAGCAAGTAGGTATTTTGTTTAGCCTTTCTGGTCTCAAGTAGAATTTTTGGGTTGCTTAAGGATGAATTTGTTATCAAATGGGGTACACAACCGAGGGTCAGGTAAAAACCCTACTTTGGAAGAAGCACAAGTAGGGGCAAACAATGATTATGGCCGACCGTGCAAAATCCGTAGAATCTCATCTTTTATTACAGACCTCCCTGACGACTGTCTAAGTCTTATATTTAAGCGCCTCCAGTTAGTTGATCGTAATTCCTTTGGATTAACTTGTCTTCAATGGCTTGGCATTCAAAACAACAACCAGGATTACCTAATGTATCGTCCTCGCAAGAAGGATTCAACAAATATTCTTGATAAAAGCTTTCCCGTAGCTCTTTGTAAGTTGTTGAATCGATTCCAATGTCTCAAATTTTTGATTCTAATAAGTGATCTTCCTGAGATAACAGATTTTGCTACATCAAAGCCACCATTCTTTGAATCCAATGTTCTGCATCTATTCCTAGTTTACTGCTATGAGAATTCAGATATCGAATTGCCTTCATTGTTTTCTTCGTTCCCTCGTTTGACATATATACATTTGAGTGTTGGGAAAAATGAGTTTTATTCAATGATTTTTTGGTCTTGGTTGGATTTGATCTTGGGACCTCTTGGTGCCCAAGGAGCTTGCTCATTTTCATGAGTGAATGAAATGACCTTTAAGAGGTATGCCACCATATAAGCTAATTCACAATAGCACCATATGGGTGGGGCGGGCGCACGCCTTTGCCATTAAACATGGGGCAGACTTGCCTTGGCCGGCTTGAGCACATGTAGAGTTATCCAACAAGAACCACTTCCTTTTTGCCAAATTTAATTCTGAGATTTTCTTAAGGAAAATAAATGAATTTAATTCTGATTTAATTCTCTCTTTATGGTGTTTAAATGTGGGGGCGTATGACTTGGGGTGAATATATTTTCTTACCAAAATTATTTTATGTCAACATAATTACAGAATATTTCAAAACGTTTTTTACTTAATTTCTGTAATTAAAATTCTGTCATAACTCACGCACTAATGGTGCATTGATTTCACCTCTGGTTTTCCACTATAAAATGAAGAAGAGTTTTTCATAAAACATACCAGAAGCGGCTACTATCCCGTCTTCTTTTCCCCTCTTCTTGCTTTGTTGTGCGCACATTGCTTGTTTATTTCCCTTCCAGCCAAATTGCTAAGTTCGAGAGTGGGTAGAGTTAGTTGTGCTGACTATCTCTATAGCAGGCAGTTCTATCCTGGACACATCTCCGCTGTGGGGGGTATAGCACCTCTCTTTTAGAGAGTACCCGCGGACTATTGTGTTAAGGGCAGTTTGTTGAACAGGCGGCTCTGCCTTCGTAGCATTCTTAGGTCTGTTTGCGCATTTCTATTTCATTACATATTATACCTGATACATCTAACATTTCAGTTTCATTGTTGCAAGGATCCAACAATCTTAACACAATAGCTTTTTCCATCTTGTAACAATAAATAAAAATCTGAGTGGATTGAAATGTAATAGATGAATATAATGGTGAATCAGAGAGAGAGTTAATTGTAATGAAGATAGAAGAATGGATATTTTTGTATATAACTCTCAACGGATGAGAGAAAAGAGAAGATCTTGATTTTCTTTCCATACGGAATTTAATGTGAAGAGGGACCAGCCTGGTTGATTATTAAGGCGTTTAAATCAACATTGATTCTTTCAAGGAAATTGACTAATTAAACGCTCACGCATCAGCTTGCAAATTTGTTATAAAGGGAAATTTGATGTACAGTGGACCTGACATTTGGTTACAACTTGCAAGTTAGTGGCGTCTTCTTAGGAGATGTGTACTGGGTTAATTGGTTAACATAAGTGTAATGTTAAAAGAAGACACCTAGTTGATTATTAAAAGAAGACATCGGTTTCCATTGTTGGTAGGGCCGGCGGATGCATGTATTTGGCATTACAGTGAATGCTAAATGAGTTTGTGCATATGAAAAATTCAGGGAAGATCCTGACTTGAAAACATTTCTTTTCATTTTATACATGTATGCAGAACTATTTTACCTTGAATTAAAATATTAATTTTGTTTTCTTTTGGTGACAGTAATTATACTGGGCAGAACCAAATTATATAAATTCTTGGTGGAAATTGTTAAAGCGTATGAGATGCTGCTCACGCATTTCGGGTGTACGGTAAATGTTCGTGATGGCACTTGCAAAATGTGGGGGTAAATATGGTCTTCCTAAAAGGTATTTTTCATGAACCTTAATTTTGCATTATTATTAATTAAGGTAATTGTTATGTGTTTGGAAATGTTAGCTATATAGCAAAACACGGTAGATAACGTACGGACCTTAATAATAAGAATAATGCTAAATTGTTTTGGAAGAACAGATACGAATTTTGTGGCATGGTGTTTGGAACAATATGGTAATCATTGTGAGTACTGATGGGTGGACAGTGACGCCACCAAACATGTCTGTGGAAACAAAGATATGTTCACTTCTTATCAGAGGATAGGAAATGGTGAGAAACTCTATATGGGTAACTCAACTGCAGCAGAGGTTGCAGGCAAAGGGAAAATTGGGCTGAAGCTCACATCAGGGAAGAAGCTCACATTGAATGGAGTCCTTCATGTTCCAGACATCTGCAAGAATCTCGTATCATGTTCTGTGTTAGATGACAAGGGTTTTAAAATTGTAATTGAGTCTGGAAAAGTTGTAGTAACTAAGGGAAAAGATTTTGTGGGTAAGGGTTATAAGACTGAGGGTCTCTATAAACTTAATGTAAACGCCACTGAAATGAATAATAATGATTCTTCTGCTTATATGTGTGTGTCATTGAACGTTTGGCATGCTAGACTAGGACATGTAAACTTTAAATCAATGCAAAAATTAGCCAGCGTAGGCTGCATACCCAAATTCACTTTAGATAGAGATCATAAGTGTGAAATTTGTGTAGAATCTAAGCACGCTAAGAAATCATTCCCTAAAAAATGTCCAGAGAAATACAAAACCCTTGGATTTAATTCATTCAGACCTAGTTGACATGAAGTCAGTTCAAACTAAAAGTGGTAAAAAATGGTTTGTCACATTTATAGATGATTGTACTAGATACTATCAGGTATATTTACTTAGAGGTAAGGATGATGCCTTAGAAGCCTTTAAGATGTACAAACTAGAAGTTGAAAACCAGTTGGGTGTTACCATCAAAACTATTAGGTCTGATAGAGGCGGCGAGTATGAAATTCCTGTAGGAGATTTTTGCTTGCAAAATGGCATTATCCATGAAACTACGGCACCTTATTCCCCACAGTCTAATGGTGTAGCTGAACGTAAGAATCGTACCCTTAAGGAGATGATGAATGCCATGTTGATTAGTTCAGGATTACCACCAAGCTTGTGGGGGGAGGCCATCCTCTCAGCTTGTTATATCCTGAATAGAGTACCCTTTAAAGGATCAGATAAAACTCCGTATGAACTATGGAAAGGTAGACAACCATCTTACGCTTACTTCAAAGTGTGGGGGTGTTTGGCAAAGGTGGCCATCCCTCCTCCAAAGAGAACTAAGATAGGACCCAAAACTGTTGATTGTGTCTTCATAGGGTATCCTGAGCATACTAGTGCCTATAGGTTCATGGTTGTGAGTTCTGATGTGTCTGACATAGGTTTGAATACTATTATGGAGTCTAGGGATGCTGAGTTCTTTGAGAATGTTTTTCCTTTGAAACCAGACTCTCGAAAGAGATGTCTGGATGATCCCTTAGATCAGCCTTCAACTAGTCAGTCTTTACCTTTAGAGGAAAATGAGTCAGGAATAGAACCTAGAAGAGGTAAAAGGCTTAAAATTAAGAAAACCTTTCCTGATCATGTGACTTGCTTAGCTGAGACTGATCCACAGACTTATGCTGAAGCAATGTCTAGTCCTGAAGCTCCTTTCTGGAAGGAGTCTACTATTGATGAAATTGATTCCATTGACAAAAACGGGACCTGGGAGTTAGTAGATTTACCACCTGGGTTTAAAGCCTTAGGTTGTAGATGGATCTTTAAGAGGAAACGTATGATAGATGGAACTGTAGAGAAGTACAGGGCTAGGTTGGTAGTTAAGGGCTACAAACAGAGAGAAGGTGAAGATTTCTTTGACACATATTCACCAGTGACTAGAATTACCTCCATTAGGATGTTAATTGCGATAGCTGCGGTACATAACCTTGAGATACATCAAATGGACGTAAAGACAGCATTCCTAAATGGTGAACTAGATGAAGAAATATACATGGAACAACCTGAGGGCTTTGTAGTGAAGGGTTGTGAAAACAAAGTGTGTAAACTGAATAAATCTTTATATGGACTTAAACAAGCACCTAAACAGTGGCATGAAAAATTTGATCATGTAATGATTTCTAGTGGTTTTAAAATTAACGAAGCTGACAAGTGCGTTTACACTAAACTTGTTGAGGATGCTTGTGTTATCGTATGTTTGTATGTTGATGACATGCTTATATTAGGTACAAACATAGAAGTAATTAACTCCACTAAGAAATTACTAAATGAGAACTTTGACATGAAGGACTTAGGCCCCGCTGACGTCATCTTAGGGATGAAAATTAGAAGAAATTCTAAAGGCTATAGTTTAAGTCAATCTCATTATGTAGAATCAGTGCTTAAGAAGTATAATCAGTTTAACTGTAAACCTGTTAGCACACCGTACGATCCTTCTTGTCACCTTAAGAAGAATAAGGATGTAGGCGTTAACCAACTTGAATACTCAAGAGTCATAGGAAGTCTAATGTAGTTGATGAACTGTACGAGACCAGACATTGCTTATGATGGGAATAGGTTAAGCAGGTATACATGTAATCCAGGGCAGATGCATTGGGATGCACTCATTATAGTAATGAGGTACTGAAAGTACACTATGACCTTTTGTTTAAACTACGAAGGTTATCCTGCCGTCCTTGAGGGATTTTGTGATGCAAACTGGATTGCAGACTCAGAGGAGTCTAAGTCTACGAGTGGATATGTGTTCACTCTAGCAGGAGCGTCTGTTTCTTGGAAGAGTTCCAAACAAACTTGTATTGCTCGTTCTACTATGGAATCTGAGTTTATTGCGTTAGATAAAGCAGGAGAGGAGGCCGAATGGCTAAGATGCTTTTTAGAAGACATTCCTCTCTGGCATAGGCCTGTGCCAGCTATATCTATACATTGTGACAGTACTGCTGCTATAGGCAGAGCCGAGAACAGTATGTACAATGGGAAGTCTATACATATACGTAGAAGACATAATTCACTGAAGCAACTAATCTCTACTGGCGTTATTTCCATTGATCACGTGAAGTCAAAGGAGAATATCGCAGACCCTTTGACGAAAGGTTTGTCGAAAGAGATAGTTAGTAATGCATCGAGGGGGATGGGACTTAAGCTCAACTAATTAAAAGTCATTATGGGGGACACTCAACCTTACGACTGGAGATCCCACGGATAAGGTTTCGAATGAGACAACTAACCTGTAGTGATGAAAAGCTAGGCACTATCCAGAGAATTATATTCTCTGTCCCTCCCTTTGGTGTTTTGTGGGATAGTGTGAACTGCATGTGAAAGGATGACTTTTCAGAAGTCTTAATGAGTTCCATAGTTTCAATTTAAGATTGAAGTGGGGTGTAGCAGTAACACTCTTGATGGAGACTCACCTATCTGAATGTGGAAGTGGGCCGCTTCCTATGAGAATTTGAGCTGATTCTCTAGATCATTCTGAGAAACAGGATATGTCCAGGGCCAAAATGGACACACGGCATCGAACTTAGCAATACCAGGAGAATACCATGCGTGATTAGTTATCGCAGGTTACACCAAACGCTAGCAGTTCAAGACATCGCGTTCACTGTACTTAGCAAGTAGCCTCGGTAATTTCTCACTTAGTAAAGGTTCAAGACCTAATGGACACCTTTGCCAAAAGTGGTGGATTTTCCGCATTCTGTTTTTAAAAATACGTGATTTCATTCATGTGGGGGATTGTTGGGAAAAATGAG